>JAHWFP010185046.1:35907-75363 GCA_023313725.1 Lithobius niger | reverse complement strand
GTGCCCCAAAGGTGGTGATCGCTGTTTTCAACGTGAGAAAAAAAATAAGCTTCGTAGCTTCCAGCGTTACATGCCCCTACTGGGGAAATGTTGCATGGGTGGCCTGTTGCCTCCCATCAACATGCCTGAAAACAAAGATTAGTGCACGCAAGATACGCCTAAAAATGCTGCCAAGCCATGCAAATTTAAGTACACAAGTAACTCTGTAAATTGTGCAACCACTCTTCTGTTTACCTACACGTCCGTATGTTTTGTAAACAAGAGTTGCTGAAGACCACTTGCTCCAAATTTTTACTCTTGGTACAAGGTTAAAATACACTTATTACAAAAAATAAACTTTGCCGGCTTTTTATAGTTTTTGAGTTTTTGGGCAAAAGCTAAACTATGTAATGTTTTCAAGTTTACACACAAAAAAAAACACTAGTGAAACAAAAATTAATTTGTTACGGTCCGCACTGCCTTATGCAGGAATACCGTACACGCAACTCATTGAATTTAAGTATTAAATTACAATTTATGGTTTTTGTACTATTTAACAGTTAAATGAGGCCATCTCCTACTCTGGTAATATGTCCCTCACGGATCTGCCTCTGCTCAAGTCTAGTCATTTTATATTCTGGGATGACTGCGACAGAAACCCTCAGGCGCATTTCAAAAAACCTAAGCCTGCGATAGGGGTCGGAGAATTGAATACTGTGGGCACGCAGGAAACGACCAGCTCTATTTAACGTTAAATGAATCCACCCAAAACCAAAACTGGTAAGAGAAGCCGCCAAGTTTACAAGAAGGGTCGGCCTTTCAAAGTAGTGATATCATGCAACCAGGGAAAGGCCGCCAAGGTTAATCCTATTAGCCAAGTTAATCGCACCTACTAATAGTGCGAAGGTTAAATGAAAACTAGAAGATTGCTACTAGCGGTAGCTATCTTCAAGTTTTCATTTAACGTCCAAAGTATTATTCGGTGTGATTAACTTGGCTAATAGGATTAACCTTGGCGGCCTTTCCCTGGTTGAATGATATCACTACTTTGAAAGGCCGACCCTTCTTGTAAACTTGGCGGCTTCTCTTACCAGTTTTGGTTTTGGGTGGATATCACGACTTTCATAGGCCTGTGAATGACCAAAAATCCCACGGTGTAATTGTCACCCCTACCTTTTTTTGTGTGGAGGTATATTATTGTATGAATGTTCTCATTCATAAATTTCATATTTGCTATTGTTATTCCAAATAAATTAATAACAAGCGTAACAGTATGGTAATTGCAAGGACCTAATCAATTCCTATGGAGCGGTAGCAATCTTCAAGTTTTCATCTAACGTCCAAAGTATTATTCCGTGCGATTAACTTTGCTAATAGGATTAACCTTGGCGGTCGTTCCCTGGTTGAATGATATCACTACTTTGAAAAGGCCGACCCTTCTTGGAAACTTGGCAGCTGCTCTTATACCAGTTTTGGTTTTGGGTGGATATCACAACTTTCATAGGCCTGTGAATACAAAGAATTCCACTGTCTAATAGTGACCTCTACCTTTTTTTGTCTGGAGTGTATAAATTTTCTAATTCATAATTTTTATGTTTGCTATTGCCCAATTAGCCGTTACACCAGCCAAATGGACATGGTTTGGCGTATTGTATGCCCATGTTTCGCATGCTTAAGTCTATTTAATCCGATTTTTGAGCACACTGACTAACAAACGCTGATTGAGTGAGCGAAGCGAACTCAATCAGCGCATCCCCCTTCACTTGGCTCTCCCGAGGTAAACGTTAATCACTATGAACACATACTACAAACTCACGGAATGGTAAATGTTCATACTGTTCTAATATTCTGATGGCAGACGAAGATTACTAAAACTAATCAACTCGTCAGCTGTTTAAAATTACTCGTCACTTACACTAGACTGCAAGAACAGTAAGTCTACATAAAATAAAATGTCCGCGTCACGTTATTGAGGACACTTTTTCTCCATAAAGAACACGTTACCACCTGTGCTGACGATGTGCATTTTGTTTCCTAATCTTCTTTCCAGCAAAATTGTCCCTTTTATCGTGGTGGGGCAGATAATTCAGTTTGGATTCGTGTACCGTAAAAAGAAAAGACCAAACCTTTGCAATAAAAGATAAAGATATTCTGTGTCTTAGTGAACCACCTATTTGCAAAAACAGTGCATTCCGACAATATAAGTACTGAAACGATAAGCGTGCAACACTTAAGCATGTTATAATCAACTGTTGAATGACAATACAAACAATGGTTACAACAATATTTTTGCACTTACGAGCCACTTCAGGGCCACGTGCTTCTAGCTGCAACCCCCCATTTTAGAAAAAGGCACTTCCCCATATGACGCTTTACCTGTGTGCCGAAATTTAGATCTGGCAACTTTCCCTAATGAGCTGTAGGCGTGTCGTTATACCCTATGAGAATTAACATGGGAGCCTGCGGACTAGTTACTAGTTACTAGTCACTAGTCACTAGTTACTAGTCACCAGTAACACAAATCAACGTTATTGAGGACACCTTTTCTCCATGAAGGACACGTTCCCACATTTTCGTGTTGACTTTTTCTTTGTTACTGGACCGAAGACACCTGATTCAAACGATTTGCAAAGATTTCTACCGCATGGGGAATTTACACCAGTATGCTGAAATCACGTATAAGTTGGTTTCAGTTAAAAGACACGGTCTGCTAGTGAGCCGCCATCTGACAACAATAACACTCTAACAATAATGCTCTGACAATTAAGCTCCAACGACAATAAAACGTCTACTTGGCGGCGACACGCTAGCGTGTGTCTAGATACCACTGAAATGGTTTAAGGTTACCAAATAACTTGTTTGAACATAAAATAATTCAACTAAAGGGTTTATAGGTATTCCCCATAAGTTACATACAAAAATACAACACTGGGAGGTTTTATAGATAATACCCAACAACTTTTTAACGACAGGGTTAACCTTTTGCCCCCAGAGGTGAGACAGACATTTTTTTTTTAAAGAAAATTGTAAAGTTGCCATCTCTTGCTTGCTGACTTGACCGTAATTACCTAATGACTGTAATTAGGGCTAATTATGTCGTTCTATTCGAACGCTGCAAAGATACATTTGCCAAGTGTGGTATGCGGGCCTTTAGCTACAATTTCCACGTGCGAGACACGTGCGTTCCTTTTACCGAAAGAGTTTCCATATTTTATAGCGAGAACTAGCCCTTATATTGAAGATGGTTTGGCGCGAAGGGAGGTCTTTCCCAACAAGAACGCAACAAGGACAGAACTCTATGCACGAACTGTCTTGTTGGACAATTTCTCGATTCGTGTGCGGATTGTTAAATGTTTATTTTTGTAAATTGCGTTATGTCTAAGGAAGAAGTAAAGAAGTTTGAATTTAACAAGTCTGCAGTGAACCCTTGAAATTACATTGGTGGCAGCGGTGTAGCCGTACTTTCACATCGAGGAAGCAGCTGGAGTTCATGTCGATTTGTTCGAGTTTCAACGGTCAGGGTGCTGCCTTTGTGTCTACATGGGCAGTGGTGAAGCAAATTGCGTCTGCATCAAGTGTAAAGTAAATACATTGGTGACAGCGGTCAAGCTGGACTTACACGTCGAAGAAACCAGCAGTTTTGGCTTACATCCGGACTTTCACGTTAAAGGGACACAGCTGCATTGAAAGTCGGCGGTCAAGTCAACTTAGATGGTAGTGGTGAGCTTCTCCAACTCAGTGGGTTTACTTTCCTTGGCAGAATTTCGACTTTGGCGGCAACCAGCTTGGGAGGAAGATTAAAGGGGCTTCCTGCTGTTCAAGAAAGACGAGTCAAGAGACGGAAAAGCTGAGCTGGCAGACAAGATTGCGACTGGACGAGGGACGGAGAACATTCCTATCAGCGAGAGTGGGCGGTAATGCTGCACTTCGTCGTGTGAGAAGGAAAATTTCGGCGAATTCCAGTAATGGAAGAAGCGAAATAGAGTTTGAAGTCATCGTCAGTGCAAGCCTGGGTTCGTCAGTTTGGATGTAGAAGTCGTCTTGGCAGCGTCTCCACAACGCGGCAACAGGTGAGCTGTGGCAAACTTTTTTTACACCTTGGTATTAGGGCGTTTGGGGAAAAAGTGTTGTTTAAAGCTTGCGGGAACTGTTGTGCGTGTTGGTGATATTTTTTTTGGATTGTAGGTTACTTAGGTAATTAAGTAATTTTACAATGGAGTTGCTTAGTGATAAAACTGTGGTTGATTTGAAAGCTGTGTGCGAGGAATTGGGGTTGCATACGCCTGAGGGAAAAAGTGAAATTCTGGCTATGTTTAAAGGTGAGTTGGAGGGAGGAACTTTGTTGGTGGATGATCTTGAAGCAGCTATTGAAACTGTAGAGGAGGCTAATAGGATGATAAGTGAAAAAAAGGAGAGGGAGTTAAAAGAAAAGCAGGACGAAAAAGAGAGTTTAGCTTTTGAAGCAGAGTTAAACAAAATAAGATTGCAGGTGAAAGAATTAAGATTAGAAAGAGAGGAACGAGAGAAGGTTAAGAAGAAACATCAGGCAGAAGTAGAAGTAGATAAAAGGAAATTTGCTAGGGAGCTTGAATTGAGAAATAAAAGGTTTGCTGATGAATTAAGGAGGGAAAGAGAAGCTTGGGAAAAAGAATTAAGAGTGAGGGAGGACAAATTAGCAAGGGAAAAATTAGCAAGGGAAAAAGAAAAGTTGGAGAAGGAGGCGGAGGCGGAAATAATGAAAATAAGGTTAGAAGGGGAGGCTAGAATTAAAAACATGAGGTTAGAAGGGGAGGCTAGAAGAAAAAACATAAGGTTAGAAGGGGAGGCTAGAATTAAAAACATGAGGTTAGAAGGGGAGGCTAGAATTAAAAACATGAGGCTACAGGTGGAGCAAATGAGACGAAAAAGGGAAGAAACTTATAGAGTGGGAGGTAATTTTAAGGATTGGCTTATTGATAAGGGTAAACAAGAGTCTGTTTTGAACTTAGCTTCGCTTGCAGACGATTACTGTGTTAATCGCCAAGAAGCAGTTCTAAGACAGGGGAGTGGTTCTGACAATGGAAATGGCGGACCACAGGGCAGAAATAATTACCGTGGAGGGGGTAACAATGGTAATGGTTATGGCAGGTATCGGAATGGTAATGGTTATCAAGGTAGTCAAGGTAACAGAAACAATGGAGGCAACCAAGGGAATGGTATTAGTAACTATGGGAACAGTAACAATGGTAATGGTAACAATAGCAATAGTACTAGAAATGGTTCAGGTAATAATGGTACGAGCAATGGTACTACAGCTTCGGCTTACAATGCGCAAGCAAGGCCGCAAGCTAACGACAATAATCAGTCTGGTAGGAGAGCGCCTTTAAAGGCGGACGAGCCACGTAAGTGCTACATTTGTAGCTCGAGCTCGCATTTGAAAAGGGATTGTCCCAACAATGGTACCAAAGCCTCAGTGGGAAATGTATGTACTCAATTTCCTAGTGTACACAGTGGAAAGGAGGTTAGCTCTTTTAAAGGTAAGAGTGGTACACGGTCGGTGGAAAGCCAGTTATGTAAGAAATGTACGATTAATGGAAAGCCTGGTAGTTACTTGCTTGACACAGGTGCATTTATGGATGTGGTTTCAAGTAAAATAGTAAAGCCTAGTTCGTTCACTGGGAAAAGAGTTGTTTTGTCGTCAGTTGTAAGTCAAAACGTGACAGACTTTCCTGTGGCAAAGGTAAAGTTGGCTACAGAAGATGGCTACATTATGCTGGAATGCGGTGTGTCGACATTTTTCAAGGATGAAACGTATGACTTTCTGCTTAGCCTAAAGTCTTACGAAAAGCTACAGAAAATTGAAACAAAGGTAAACAAAACACGGACTGCGATAGCTAGGTCGAAAACAGGTATCAATGGGAAGAAAAGTAACGAAAAGCAGGATGTAGATCAATTTATTGATGGTGATGTATTGGATGGTCTTTTTAAAGTTGAAGATGAGGAAACGGAGGAAAGTGTTAGAAATGTTGCAAGTGAAAATAAGGTAATTGCTGAAATTAGTGTCAAGGTCGAAGATAATGGGCTTGCACAAAATGATACAGTTGTCCAGTCACAACACGTTTTAGTCAATAAACAAGCTAGTGTTGTGGCCGACTCTGTAAGGAGTACGGAAATTGGTAAGATGGTTACAGGGAAAGATAATGTAGGTTTGTTGGCAGCAGGAATTCAAGACTTGTTAGCTGTTAAAGCTGAAGTTTTAAAGCAAGGGCAGGTGCTTGATCCTGGGTTGGAGGGATGTCGAGTGGCAGCTGACATTGAGGGTACATCTTTTTTTTGGAAGAGTGATGACGTAAGTATGAAATGGTCGGTAGCAAATGGCACCAAAATGTGTGACCAGGTAGTGGTACCAAAAATGCTTACGGAGCAACTGTTAAGGATGACACATGTTAGTGCCTATTTTGGGCACATGGCCACGGAAACGAATATTGCCAGGTTGCAAGAAGTATTGCATGGGCCAAGAATTTGTGCACAATGTAAAGAATGGATAGAGTGGTGTGAAATCTGTAAGAAATATAGAAAAGGTGTGAGGAAAGGAGAGGAAGAAATGATTTTAGTTCCGGTTGGGGCAGAGCCTTTCATTAAGGTGGAAATGGATTTAGTAAAGCCTTTCAAAGTGACGTCTGACGGAAATACGCATGTCTTAAAGGTTTGTGATAGGGCGACTAGGTATCCTGAAGCAGTGGCTGTCAGGGAGGCTAACTCACACACGGTAGTACATGAAAGCTTAGCGATTTGTTCAAGGGTTGGGTTCTCTGTGGAACTCCGATCGATTCTTGGAAAACCGTTTTTCTGGACGGGCAGATTGTTTCTTGAAGGAGTGTGAAATCGGCCTTGTAACTAGTATGCCTTATCATTTACAGTCTCAGGCTGTAGAAAGGTTGCACAGAGCGAGGGAAGACTGTAGCAGGGCTTTGGATTTGGAGTATCCTGGCAAAGGGAATGATGTTTTGGCACCAGCTAAGTTTACAAGTACGTCTACTTTTTGTGAGACGGCAAACTTCACTCCAGCGGAGTTAGTTCACGGAAGTAAGGTGAGGTTAAAGAGGGAAATCGCAAATGGAAAGAAGGATAGATGGAAAGATGAGTTTGCACAGGTTACTACTAGTAATGAGGTTGGAGTCAATGTCATGGTAGTGGAAGGACAGAATGGATTGAAAGGTAAAGAGTTATACAGGCGATCTCACGTGTGGGATTCAGGAGGGAAACCTGGGAAGGTCACGAGCAGACAAGTAAACGAGGAAGCTATTGGTGGCCCTCTGTCTGCAAGGGTAAAGCAAAAGTGTAGGTGCCGAGTTGTAGTGAAAGTGGAAGCAAAATCTGCTTTATTGGTTATAAACACGAAGAAAAAAGTCAAATCTAGGTTAGGATTGACTGGTGATGGCTTGCACATGTTAAACAACTATGCAAAGTGGGTATTGCCTTTAGCTGTCAGTGTGAACAAAGCGGCACCAGACAAAGTGGGAGGGGGCAGCGGTTGCGGGAAAGCTTTTCACAAGCTGCAGTGGGTGCTTGCTTCTCCCAAAGTGTTGTTGAATTCGGTTTCTGACAATGTTTTCTTGTTGTTGTTAACATGCAAGGTTTACAGTGTAATTGTTAGCGTTGTTTGGATAGGTGTTGCATGTTTACTTTTTTGCTGGGGAAAGGGGGACAAACGCCCTAATGCTGAGTGTAGGGGGGTTTGCCATGGCAAAAATGTGTTTTCTTCTGTGGTGAACAGTACTTTTGAGTTGGATCCAGGGAGGTGGATTGTTGTGTGTGGTATTTTGTGGTATGGTGTGTTTAGGGTGGTAAGAGAAGTGATGGAGCGAAAACAAAGTTTTTTTGAAGGCTTTCTTGTGGTGTGTTGTAAGCATAAGTGGATGGATTGCTTGTTAAAGAGAGAGTTTCCTGAGTGCTGCAGAGTGTAAAATTGGTGAGTCGTATTTGGTGTGTCAGTGGGGCCGTTTGGTATTGAGATGGTCCTGTTGCCGTGTTGTGGATGTGGAGTGGTGTTGTGGAGTGCAGTGGTGTGTAGCAATGTGCAGAAGAGTGCAGCAGTGTGCGGCGGTGTGCAGAGGTGGCAGTGTGCAAAACGTGTTGTGCAGTGTTGGTGTGTTGTGCAGTGCAGCCAAAGTGCGGTGATGTGTTTGTGCTCAGAGGGTTGGAGATTGTTCTTTGCCTTCTGTACAGCGTTCCTGGTGATATGCATCACTAGTGGCCTGCACTTACCGTGATTTGTTGTGGACGAATCACAGCGTTGGGTTGGAGGTGTAAAGTTGCCATCTCTTGCTTGCTGACTTGACCGTAATTACCTAATGACTGTAATTAGGGCTAATTACGTCGTTCTATTCGAACGCTGCAAAGATACATTTGCCAAGTGTGGTATGCGGGCCTTTAGCTACAATTTCCACGTGCGAGACACGTGCGTTCCTTTTACCGAAAGAGTTTCCATATTTTGTAGCGAGAACTAGCCCTTATATTGAAGATGGTTTGGCGCGAAGGGAGGTCTTTCCCAACAAGAACGCAACAAGGACAGAACTCTATGCACGAACTGTCTTGTTGGACAATTTCTCGATTCTTGTGCGGATTGTTAAATGTTTATTTTTGTAAATTGCGTTATGTCTAAGGAAGAAGTAAAGAAGTTTGAATTTAACAAGTCTGCAGTGAACCCTTGAAATTACAAAATGTTTCATGAAAACTTAAAGAAGGGAAAATCGGGTCCAAGATCCCTCGTAAATATTCCGAATGAATATTTGAATACGAGTCGTTTAATTCCTATGTCCTATTTCTCACACAGAGAAAGGTTGTAGGCTATAGGAAGAAAATCATTGGCTCTTAAAATTTTGGCGTAAAGTTCCGAAATGGGAAAAGCTGAGAGTTTCTTTGAGTAGGGTTGCCCTCACAACAATACCCCTTAACAAAATTAAAATAAAAAAAAAACGCCTTTTTAATTTAAAAAGGAAACTGCATTTCAGAAAAAGATTTTCTCTTAACTGAAGCAAAGATGCTGTGTTTAAACAAAATACCGACTTAAGGTATCTGCATTAAGATGCAATTTGCCTGGTTTGTATTTTACAGTATACTCGTAATCCTGCAAAGTCAAACTTCACCTCAGAAGTCTGGGATTTTTACCGGACGTCTGTTTGAGCCAGTGCAATGGATTGTGGTCTGACTCAATCACGAACTTAGTGCCATAAATGTATGGTCGTAGTTTGGTAACAGCCCAAACCAAACACTCACATTCTTTTTCTGTGGTGCCATAATTTTGCTCCCTGGCAGTGAGTTTCCGGGAGACATACAAGCATGGGTGCTCGTCACCGTCCACCACTTGTGAGAGGACCACGCCTATACCCCTGTCGGAACAGTCGCATTGCAGGATGAAGGTTTGCGTAAAATCAGGAGTCCTGAGTACAGGGAAGGACGCTAAAGCTTTCTTTAAGGTGTCAAAAGCCACTTGTTTGCTTTCATCCCACAAAACTGGGTCTGGTGCGTCTTTCTTTAGAGAATCTGTTAGGCTAGAACAGATTTGCGAGTAGCTTTCGATATAGCGCTGGTAGTAGCCACAAGGCCTAAAAAGGAACGGACATCCTTTTTTGTCTGTGGTCGTGCGAATTTTTGCACGGCCAAGACCTTCACTTCCGACGGCGTTCGGGAACCATTTCCGACCTCGTGGCCGAGAAAGGTAGCTTTGCTGCAAGCGACCTGCGACTTTTTTGCATTTACAGTAAGCCCGGCCTTCTTGACAGCAGAGAGGAACAAAAAAATGTTATTTAAATGTTGGTCCCAGGTTTCTGCACCAACAGCAGTGGCATCCTGAAAAGGAGTGACAAAATCTTCCAAACCTTTGGTCACATTGTCCATGAGCTTTTGGAAGCAAAATGGTGCATTTTTCATGCCCATATTCATCATTAAAGGGGCATACTTCCCTATGGAAGTTGTGATTGTGGCAGCTTGTGAAGCTTCAGGTGTAAGCCTGACTTGCCAGAAGCCCTTGTTTAAATCAAAAATAGAAATAAACTTTCAGCGGGCTGCACGCTCTATGCACTCTTCATTATTTGGGATTGGATAATCCATAGTTACCGTGTTATTGTTCAACTCGCGATTGTCAGCAACAGGGCGAGGACTGGCGTCTTCCTTTTGAACAATAATCATGGGGCTTCCATGTGGCGAATCGGTTTCAACGATTAGGCCTAAATCTAGCATACGCTTGATTTTGGTAACAATAAGATCACGCTCAAACTTGGAGTGCCTGTAGTATTTACAAGGTTTGACATTAGCGTCAATAAGCGTGACATCATGCGTGACGAGATCAGTACGACCTGGTAGTGTTGAAAATACACCATTTACTTGATCAAATACTTTGATTAAATCAGCTTTTTGTGATTCAGTTAAAACGCCAGTTTTTTTTAAAAAGAGCCATGGCTTCATGACTTGACAAATGGCCGTCACCGGCTTTGCCTTCCCAAGTGAAATCTTTGTGCACTAAGTCACGTTCGTCAGTTAAAATTAAATTGCTAGCCCCTTCCCGGGGAAAGTAGGGCTTTATCAAGTTCACATGGTATACAGTTTCTTTCTGGGTACCATAGGATTTTTTTACAACATAGTTGGTGTCTGAAATCCTTTTTAAAACTTCGCAAGGACCATCCCAGTAGATGTCCAATTTGTTTGCACGTGTGGGCTTTAAGATGAGTACTTTATTACCTTCTTTGAACTTGTGTTCAGTGGCTTTATGATCATAATAATTTTTATTTTTAAGTTGTCCCTTTTGGACGTTTTCCTGTGCTAATTTACGGGAATACTTGAAGCGCTGCAACAAGTCTAAGATGTACTCGAGAACTGTCGGGTGCACATCTGGCTCTACCCATTGACTCTTAATTAAGTCGAGTGGCCCTTTTATGATCCTGCCATAAACCAATTCCGAGGGTGTGAAACCCGTGCTCTCATGGGGAGCCGTCCGCAAAGCAAACATTGCCCCCGGCAAACAACGTTCCCAGTCGTCAGGATGCTCATGACAGACCGAGCGAAGCACCGCTTTGAGCGTGCGATGTAGGCGTTCTACGCTATTAGATTGCGGGTGGTTAACGCTTGAGTTAATGCATTTAATTCCGCATTTTTCCAAAAATAGGGTGGTTAATTCAGACACAAAAATTGAGTCTAAATCTGACTGAAGTTCAGAGGGGAAGCGTAACCTCGAGAAAATTTCGAGTAGGGCGTTGACTACCGACTGGCTGTTTGCCTCTTTTAAAGGGACAGCTTCGGGAAACTTCTTGGCTGGGTCCAATAAGGATAGTATGTACTTATAGTCAGCTTTGATAGTAGGTTTGATTGGTCCTACAATATCGATAATGTATCGATTAAATGGTTCACCATCCATAGGGACTAGTACCATGGGTGCAATGAACTTCTGGCCAGTTTTGCCAGTTTTCTGACATGTAAGACATGTGTGCACATACATTTCTATGTCGCTAAAGCAATGAGGCCAGTAGAAATGAGTTAAGACACGATCCTTTGTTTTTGCTCGGCCAAGATGGCCGGCCCATGCATTTGCATGCGCTGTGTCTAACACTGATCCGCGACACTCCTGGGGTAGCACTAGTTGCTTCTCGATTGGCGGCTTTCCCAGTGCTTGTAAGGGCTTACGAAAAAGAAGACCCTTTTCGACAAAGAAATGTTTGTTAGCATCTTGCTGCTCTGTTGGCAGTTTAGACGTCTCCCAGCACTTTTTAAGTGTGGGGCAATTTTGCTGGAATTTTGCGAACTCGGTTTTGTCCAAACTATAAGTAATTGGGTAAATTGGTTAGATTGGGGTCCTAACACTACATTGTCTAAAGTGTGTGGCTTGGGACTAACAAAACCCTCCTTCACTGCTGGTGGAGTGGTCACACACGATTCCCTATCTACACTAGAATCACTTAAGTCTGAGTCGGAATCGATCTCCCGATATTGTGGTCTAGAGATCGGTAGTTGCAAGTCAGCACGAGTCTCTGAACGTGTGACGGCGTTAACTAGAGGGGCTAACAAGGGTAGACCTCTCTCTTCCAGAATAGTCTGGGATGGGACTCCAAGCAACATTTGGAAGTGTGGGCCCATGTGATCGGTTACTAGGGCATCGGTAACGAGAGGCCCGAAAGGTGTTTGAACCTCAATCTGCGCAATAGCATGTGCAGTTGTTTGTTCAGTAAGCGCATTGTGGCAATGCACGTACTCACCAGTAAACTGGTCTGGTTTTACAAAATCACGTGAAATGACGTTGTCTGTGGAACCTGTGTCCCTTAAAACTAAACACTTTGCTCCATTCACTTCCCACTCGTGAATATGTTTACTTAAAACTAATTCTGGAGGGCTGCGGCCTACAAAATTACAATTAGACTCCTTGGTCGCTGTTTGAGCTGCTTCGTGAGCTATACGAGCACGGCATTCTTTGAGCTGGTGCCCGGGCCGCTTGCAAAAATAGCAAGTGCCGTCGTTAGGCCTTTGCCTTCTAGGTCTATCAAATTCCCGGTTGGGATCTGTTGAATTTGAAGTGGCAGAGCCCCACTAGTAGGTTCTGCACTTGCTGCAGTGCCAACCGGCTTAGCTGCAGTTCGATTGCCTCCACGGGCATTGCGGTGTGCTTTTGAAGCCTGGCCGTTTGGCTGTGCGCCTGTTTGCACTTTGCCCTTTTGAGTAGTCTCGACTGAGATCTGTTTGTTTCGAGTGGTCCACTCGTCACAAAGCTTAGAAGCTTCTTGTAACGTGCCTAACTTCTGCTGGTCAGGTAACCAGTTACGTAGGCCTATCGGACATGCCTTTAAAAATTGTTCCATTAAAATAACATTTGCTAAGTTATCGTAATTTGAATTAACCCCTGCTAACGACATCCATCTTGAAAATAAGGTTTGAAGTTCGAATGCAAATTCGTGGAACTGCATTTCTGGGTCTTTTTCTAAGGCTCTGAATTGCACCTGAACTGATTCCTTAGTTTGCACAAAACGGGCCAAAAGATGCGACATCGTAATTATGCATGTCTTCTGCATTTAATTGTGAACACACTTTGATCAGTAGGTCCCCTAATAATAGTTGGAGCCCGACTACCCAATCATTTCTAGAAATGCGTTGCGTTTCCATAGTACGTTCGAATACTTTAAGAAAGGAATTATTTTCTGATTTTGGACCCCATTTTGGACCCCAAAGTGTGTTCACAATTAAATGCAGAAGTCATGCATAATTACGATGTCGCATCTTTTGGCCCGTTTTGTGCAAACTAAGGAAATTTTTTGCTACAAAATGATAATAACACTTATTTGGTAAGCTTTTGCTTCTTAGGCTACACTGAACATTAAAAAAAATTGCAACAAATATCGACAAGCAAAATAGGCCTACAGCTGTTCTGCAAACTGTGCTTCATTGAAATACATAATAACAAGTTGGGAAGTTGAAGCTTCGCTGAGATTATGACGTTTATCTGTTACAATATTATTGTACACAGAAAAAGACCTTTCTGCATCAACGGAGTTTACAGGAATGCACAGGTAAGATTTCGCAGTTTTGGCTAGGGTGGGCAGTCTGTCTTCCACTGATGTCCAAAACGCGATTCCATCTTCACATTTCCCTTCATGTCTTTAGAGATGTCGAGGTACGAGGTTCACTCCGATTCCACTTCATCATTGTCAAATCCAGGAATGACAGTGTATTCCGCCAGTTCATGTCCTAAACTTGGAATCTGTGCTGGATCCAAAATACGCAACGCTTTTAAAAACTGAAGCGGTTCACTGCACAAATATTTCTCTGCTTTGTTTACTGCAGCACTCATGGCATCTTGCATCATTTTACAAAGTCGTTTGGCATCCTTGGCACTCATTTTTTTAATGTGTTTTGTGTAGTCTTCCAAGGCTGCAGATTTTAGGTAGTTTTTCAGTCCGTGAAGTGTGTTGAATGCTTTGTGTGCTGCCAAATTTTGACTTTCCGCTTCAGTAAGTGTGGCAATGACTTTTTCACCAAACACACCAACAAATGTTACCAGAATTTTTAGTTCTTGGCAGTGACTACTGAACATTTCTTGAAGTTCACCAACTTTTGCTTGGTCGCCATATTTTTCAGCAATGTCGTTTAACAGTTCTGGATAGTGATCCATGTACAGTGAATGCTGTTGGCACGCTTTAAGCCAAGAATTCCAGCGAGTGACAACAGGACAGGGAGGCATCTTGGGATTCGTAACACCAGATTTCTGCAGAAATTGAACATAGAATTGTTTTTCTGCAGCAGATAAACGAAAGGCTTTTTTCATATCTGCAATGAATTCGTCCACAAGCTTTAAATTTTTGCGTAGCTCGTCCCCAACCAAACTAACAATGTGTGCTAAACAAGGTATATACACACTATTGGAGCAAACTGGTTTTATTATTTCGTTATATGCTTTCTTCATGTATTTAGCATTGTCCGACACAACACTAATCACATCGTCAAACTCGACACCGAAGGTAGTTAGGGCCTTAACAGTTTGTTTCCCAACTGTTGCGTGGTTTGTCGCCTCCAAAAACTCGCAGCAAACTAGCAGGGGCTTTAGTTTTTCATTTGACGAAGTTTGGTCCATTACAACCAACAAAACGTTTAACACCATCTTTGACCGATCATCCGTAGTTTCATCCAACACTACTGAAACCTTTTTCTTACACAACATACGTTTTAATGAATCGTAGTGGTCTTGAAACAGCTGTGGAAGTCGATCTCGTAAGGCGTGAGATTGCGGTATGCTACCCCCATTACGCACGTGCTTTATCAAAAATTCCCGCACGTATTGGTTATCGGCTTTGTGTAAAGGAATATTGGCGGCAATAAACATTCTCAAAAAGTCAAACACTATTTCGTCACACACTTCTTTTGCATGCACAGCACCTTCAAAACTCGATGTTATTGTGCTTTGGCGTTGTTGGGGTTGGTGATTGGCGTCCGGATCTGCTTCTTCGGCCAGTTTTTTGGCTTTTCGCTTCCTATGTCCCACGCCGCCTAGATGATCAACGATCGTACTATTGCGTTGGTGGTCCACACATTTTTCGCACCAGCGACAGAAAAGCTTCCCTCCGTCTTCGTACATGTCCACTTTGTATATCTTTGCCCTGTCTTTTGCTGTTTTATTGCCAAGATGCGACGGATTACGGGGCAATACGCGTCGTTTTGGCTTTCGCTGGGGCTTCGTTGATGTGGTAGGAGCCATTTTGATCGAGCCTGAATCGAGCGTTGCACAACGACACCGGAAATCATAAGTGCGCATGTGCGTTGGACCGGAAATGATTCCAACAGCTGCGCCGGGTGTCGTACAAAGTAGGCTATGGTCGCATTGCGAGGCGCTTGTTGCCGTCACGACGATGTTAAACGGGAAACCACGCTTTTCTGCAACAAATGTTTTATTACGCGATAATAGCAATATTCCGCGAAAAATCGCGGAATCGCGGAAACCTACAATCCCTGCTCAGAAGGTGTATTCCTTGGTGCATTAATTTATGCAATTTATTTACATGGCTTGGCAGTCTTGTTCTTTGGCATGTCTTGTGTGCACTGACCTTTCTGTTGTAGCATTTATTTGGACAGGAACCCCGAATAAAGTCCTCCGTGTGGGGGCATGTAAACGTGGTGTTGTATTAGACATTCGTGGTGAGGACACCTCAACACCGCCGAGCCAAAAACCTGAGGGCAGAACTCTTCAACACCAGAAAAAAATCGTCTTTATGGCGATTCCACTTTAAAACTGTAAATATTGCATTTTATTCTTTCAGGCATAAAGCCTAAACACCACTAGCTTAGTTTGTTTTAGGAGGAGTTTCCACTGCGGTGGTACTCAACCTCACATACATGTAAAACACACGATATTTTTTATTCTTAAGGTGGTGACGACTTATTTTAACTATGAAAAATGTCCGACGTTGAAATCACTTGTCTGCTTCTGCAAACAACAAAATTTAACCTAAATGCGTTATAGCATATTTAAAACTAAGCTGGTCTATTTAATCTTTTGATTGTTGCACTAAAAGCACTTTGGTAACTTTAACTTCTTGCCATGAACCCTACCGGAGCTCAACTTTTTATGTTTGTTTATTTTTACGGACCCAGTGTTTATTTTTATGTTTATTTTTTATAGCATCTCCATCCAAACTCCGACCGTAGCCTACCTCTAAAAACGTAAACAAACTAGCTTTCCTTCGATAAAATCATGCCTTGTAAATAGCAGTCCAATTCCCAAAGTCAAATGTTTATTCTGAGCATCACACTTCGTTCCCCCCCCCCCCACCTCCTTCAATAGTTGCGATGCATAACATCGTAGTTTAATTTTATAGGCCTAAATTCACGTTGTTATGAGTTTAAAATTCACTTGCACTTTCAAGCCAGGCCTCTAACGCTCCCAAGTCGGCAATTCCCTTTGTCAATGCAGCCTCCGCAATTCCCGTCCAACCAAAACACTGCATTCAATTTCCCATCCATTCAGAGCGCTCAGCTATCCTGCCCGTCCGCGCCGTCATGCCAACTTCCGGTAGTGACAGCTCGGCCGGTTTTGGTCAGTCTCTCCTCTTCCAAGTGTCCACCTCGACCCCACACCCCCCTCCGTCGCTCTCCTACAGGGCCGTGCCTTGCCTCTACCTGCTGGCCAGGCAGAAGGTATATAAACCCAGACCCAGGAGACTTTCGTTAGCACAGCTCAGGAATCTCAAAGCTAGAGGTAGCTACGCCGGTCGGGAGTGGAGATGCCGCGGTCCGATTGTTGCCATGCCGGGCAAAGGTAGTTGGTTCGTATGAAACTTAGTTTAACTTAAAAGTTTATTTTTTGGACTTACACGTCAAAATTTATAGTTTAATTTAACCTAAACCTTGTAGCTTTGAATGTAAATTTATGGTGCGTTAAGGCAAACGGCATTTTCGGACGCTAACGACCATAACGTAAGGGTTCACGGTCCCTTCCTAAAAACCAGCTTTCATTTCACCGTTTCATTAAATGTAACTTTAATGTAAACAAAAGCCGTTGGGTCAATTAGATTTGCAGAAGCATAGTACTTCATGGAGCGTACATCCCTCTTCTAATGTGAATTCCGAGGCGGACGGTTTGATCTTTTGGGTGTTCCCGTTTGAAACATAACTGTAAAACCAGGTCTACTATTATAAGTCAGCCGAGGCTGTTTGTAATTTAGAGGGCTCTTTTGCGAAATCCCCGTTGCCTAAAACTCAGTTTCTATTTGAAATTGTTTTGTGAACATAATTCTTGTTCTAGTGTCAAATTTAATGTAAATTCCCCCCGTGTCTTTTATAACTTAAATAAGGTGTAAATCTACCAAATGTAAAGTGCGATCTTTTTAACATGTTTGTTTAAAAATAAAAACCAGGAGTTTTAAACGCCAGTTGGTTTATTCGTTCGTTGTTCGCTAGAAGTTAGTATTTTAGATAAATCTCTTCAAATTTAACTTAGCTAGCTTATTTCCCACCTTGGTGGCAGCGTTACCCGCTATTTAATTACTAGTTAGGTCTTAGACTAGGACTTCAATGCTCCATTCCCTACACCGGGACAGTAGCAGTTGTGCTGTTTAACCGAAAAAGTACTCGAAAGCAACACTGAGTGATTGATAGTAAGATCCAGTTACACCATGCGACCGGTGATGTTACAAGCACCTACTCCGTCGTAGCATCCGCCGTTACATCAGCGAGATGGAGGCTGGCAGCAACGGGGGAATGTTTATGATTATCTGGCAATGAGCGCTCGGGGTGTTCGTCCCCTGGGCTAGAAGAAATGGGGTAACCGTTATGTCCTTTTGATTGAATCCAAGGGTATTTTAAGAGTGGGCATACATTTGCAAAAATCGGGGTGAGATTGTCCCAGTGATGATGCAAGGGCTGGATACATAGGCTAGTGGGTGATCCCAACTAGAGTCGAATGGCCTAGGGTAAGTTGGTTCTGCGGCACAAGGTGCAGCGGTAATGCATGGTTTGTCCGCAGTGGTCTTGGTGTATGTTGACTTAGACCTTCTACTGGCGAAAGGAGTCTGTCAGCCTGGGGTTTCGAATTAGATGTGCCTACGTCTTCGGAACCGGTGTTTGGGTTTCTAGATTACGGGCATGCTAAAGTAGTCAGGTAAGAAACCATGCGCCATAGCTGGGAATCTGTATCCCAAACTAGTTAACACAGTGAGGAGGACTTCTAGGAAGGAAAAATGAAGATTCTACCGGAGAACTTGTTCTCGCAGAAGAATCTAACTTCTCCGAGTAGAATCCGACAAAGCTGTGTTAACTTCACTGCCCGCCCGCCTCTTCTGGCGCAGTTGGTTACCAGCGGGCGAAAGACTGTGGGGAGTAGATGCGTGGTGGCGAGGAAGATGGAGACCGGAAGTGACGTGTTTCTGTGTGAATTATTGAATAAATTAGGTTAAAGTTTATATGAATGGGGGCTAAATAGTGCGGGAAGCAAAGGGGGCATCCGAAACTAGTTAATACAGCTTCGTTGGATTTTACTCGGAGAATCTTCATTTTTTCTCAGTGTTGTCAATTGTTTTTTTTTCCAGGGAAGGGGGGGGGGATAAACGTAAATTTCGGTTTGACCGTGCATTAATTTATATACGAATTGCTCCAACACATTTTAAAACAAAGGGCTAATGCATGAATTGCAAATTACGTTAAATGCAAAAAAAAAAAAAACCATTAGTTTCATTTTACAGTGGCGTTCACAACTGAAATGAGAAACTTCTGTTAGGTAGAAGTCATCCGACACGATTGGCTCAAAATTGTTAATCAGTGTTCAACTTTTCGTTATTATGTTGCTCATTATAGTTCATAGGAAGACATAGTTTTGCGGTAAGAGGAATCGGGTGGCGCTGCAGTCAGCTTGGCTGGCTGGCATAATGAAACAGAACGAACCCCATTGTTTTGTAGAGAAGAGAATGGAGTGTGACATTTTGTTTTTAATACATACAACTAAAAGGCTTGCAAGTGAATGAATACATGTAGCCTAGTCTATGAATTAATGAGTTGGTCAGGCAAGCTGTCCATTTGGTTCGAGCTATCAGCGTGTGTCTAATCATTTGGAAAAGTCGTTAATGAAAAACTGAAATTTTTCTTCGGCAAGCTCTGAAGTCTGGGGCCCTCGTCCCCCCACCTTGTGGGAACTACACGTACGGCCCTGCTCACGATCAGAAGCACAAACAATGAGGTGTTTTAATAATAATAACAGGAGGCAGTGAGGGAACCTAAAGAAAGAAGGGCACCAGGGTCATACCAGCGAACACATTCAGTACAGTGGTTGGATCGTACATATAAGACTCGCTAAGCTGTTCTCTGCTGCCCTTTCACATGGGCACTGTCGAAGAGCCCTGCCAAGACTTTGCTTGTCCCAATTCTTACAAAATCTACCGCAGACTCAACCAACAGTGACAATTACCGCAAAATTGCGCTTATGAGCCTGCTGGCTAAACTGCACAACACATTGATTCTTGCCTGCCTGAAGCAGCTGGTGTCAACGAATGCTGCTCAGTTTGGTTTCAAAGCTGACACTCGACGGTTACGGCAGTTCATACCTTAAAGGAAGTAGCTCGCTGGTACAGGAGCCGGGCGGTTCAAAAGTTTACGCCTGCTGTGTTGACGTTTACAAAACCTTCGACAAGTTTCCCCATAATAAACTATTTACTTCTCTTCAGCAACGAGGCATCTCACGCAAAATCGTTGCACTGATTCAGGACATATACGCCCAGCAAAGCCTGGTAGTTGTTTGGGAGCAAGGCAATTCACGCCCGTTCCGGGCACCTTGTGGCGTACGTCAAGGTAGCCCACTCTCGCCTTTTTTGTTCTGTCTGTTCACTGACGACGTTGTGCAGAATGTCCGTGTTTCTCAGCTTGGCTGTCGGGTGAGCGATGTGATCACTAATATTATTACCTTCGCAGACGATATTGCACTGCTGGTCTCAAATCGGCCTGGCCTGCAGATGCGGCTGTACAAATTAGAGAAAGTCTGCTTCTGGATAAAGGTCTCTCGTTGAGCCAACCAAATCTGTGGGTATGATCTTTGCTCCACCAGAGAGCAACAATGTTATGCCATTTATTCTTAATGGTGTTGATTTTGTCTGGGTTGACAGTTTCAGGTATCTGGGAATAATGCTTTCGAAAGACTTGACTGACGACGAACAACTTCTAAAAATTCGCTCCGAACTGTGCTGTGCGGGCAACTTGGTGCTACATCGTTTCAGTTTTGTGCCAACCGGCATCAAACTTCACCTGCTTCAAATTTGCGCATTTGCCATGTATGGCCTGAGAACATGCGTGGTTTTCAGATCTGCTACCTTCCAGGATCTTGCAACGATCTAACACGGCCTTAACAAGAGGGCACAGTTCCTTCCTGTACGAACCCACAACCACCAGGCATGCAGGGACGCCGGAACCTTAACTCTTGCGCATCGTCCCTTGCTGTGACATGTTTCTTTCTGGAGGTTGCTCCAACGTTCATGCAACGAACTGGTTGTGGCCTGCAATGGAAGCCTTGATCGCTCTGACACCCCGCTTGGCACAGTCGTCAACAATGGTCTTACGGAGCTTGGTAGATGGAGCGTACTATCCACAAATGCCGACGTCCGAGCAGTCCGCCTGCTAGCCATGGATCACGTTCAGGGTGTCGCAGCTCTTAAGGACCTTGAAGAGGTGTTAGCTTTTCCTTAACCGGTCGCCATTCCCCCTGTTTTTCCCTGTAATTTTTAGTACCTACTTGTACGGTGTATTGAGATTAAATAAATAAATAATGATAATAAGAATAATAATGAGTTTACTCCATAACGAAAAGAGAGTGGGTTGGACAGGACAAACTGTCTCGTAATGTTAATTCATATTTCTTGCGGATATTTTCAAGATATCAGCGTGGTACGAAACCCTTTATTGTTGATGGCCCATTTGCTATGTACATAAAGTGTTAGTCGGAACGGTTCACCAGTTGCTTCTGTTCTTTCTCTTGGCAGGTGTTATTTTTGTTGTATCACTGTGTTACTGTAGACTAGTCTAATTTTGGGGTTTCCCACACAACTAGCCTAACAATACCGACTGTAATACCACAATTTCCAATAAACCAACTTCTTTGTATTTGTTTTTATTGTTTCAACTCCTGTTACGCCATTAAAACATTGAGTAAATAGTCCGTATTTTTCCTCATGCTTTTTTTTTCTTTATAGATATAACTACAACCGTGAAGATGAAGAAATATACAAAGAATTCCTTGAAGTAGCCAATGAATTGATCCCTAACATCATGAAACGAACTGGTTCTAAAGACTCTACGTCAACAATTGTCCACGATCCACTTTGTTTTGCGCATCTTTTGCAGTTTTATGATGGAATTTGCAGTTGGGAAGAAGGCAGCTCTACACCCGTATTGCACATTGGATGGGCAAAGCCGCTTGTTAACACAATTGCCAAATTTGATGCTCGTGTTCGATCACTTGTGGAAATTAAGATTGAGCAGGAATTAGTAAAACAAGAAGTAAAACCAGGAAAAGATGGAAATGTGCAAAATAATGGAAGAGTTGTTACAGAAAACACAAAACAGAAAGACGGTTCAAAAAGAAATGATTCACAAAGCCACACGCCCGATTTTATAAAATCGCTTGAAAATAAGATCAACCTGAATGAAGCGCCACATCCAAATATTGCAGCTTTGGCAGCAGCATGCGGTGAAAATATTTTGAATCCAGAATATCTGTTGGGTAGTGGCGAACCATTCTCGTCATCTCGTTCAAGTAGTTCTTCCAGTCTGACTGACTGTCGGGAGTTTTTGAGTTCTCGTATGAATGGAACACCATTTCCTGGCTTGACAATGGATTCTGTATTAAAAGCTGAAAGCCCTGCGGAGCTTCTCCATGGACATCGTTTATTACAAAATTCAAATGCTGCTGACAAGGCAACCCCTACACGCCCTAAAGTAACACTTTACAGTGAAAAGATGAAAGGATTGAAAGACTTGTTGCTTGCCGAGAAACTAAATGGAAGCGCCATACAGTTACAGTTGACTGCTCAGTCACAGGTGCAGGTTGTTAAGCGGCCTCGAAGCTTCCTTGAATTTGACTTTATCAGTTCCGGAAGTGCACGGGCAACAAAAAGAAGTCGCAGAGAGTAAACTTAAGAAGTGAAAATGATGAATTGTTGTAATTACATATGAAAAGCTTGTACATATATTTATATTCCTGCTTGCGTATATTACGTGTTGCGCTTTTTATGTTTTTTTTTTTATTTGCTTATTGTTATTGACCCTATTGTTTGTTGAATGATGGTGTTTTAAACACATTTTAGTATTGTTCAGGTTATTTCCGATTAATATTTTTTTTTTACCAGAACGAATCTTTTCCGTTGCTTGCTAAGTTGAACACATCAAGACATCAAAGTGCATTAAAAAATTTCAGCTGCAATGATTTATATTTGTTAATTTGTTATTTATCAAAACAAGCACATGGCTGAATTCCTTAAATAGCACCACCTACGCATCACAGGTTTGAGTATTGCTAGAAATACAAAGAGCTCATGTCGTTACTCCCTATAATGCATGCAGAAAGCGCACAAATTGATTATTTCGCTTTTAAGAAAATGACGATTTTGTCATGCAATTAAACCTGCATCAAAATTTAGTCCTTGTAAGGAAGGTAAAGGAAAGCAGTCCTGTACTGCCACCCAATCATAAACTAGAAATAGTAGTCCAGCAAGCCACCTTTATGCACTCGCCTCATTCAAGTCATGTGATCCGGAATCAACTGATGTTATTCTGACTTACTGGCATTCAGTACGTAGATAAATATTTTTCAGAGTGAGAGAAAACTTTAGCCCCCCCCCCCCTTTCCCCCATGTATGCCCCTGCTAGCAAAATGTACGACCACTTTATTTTTATTGTGCAATTACGTTTCTTACTTTACGTAATGTACGACTTCATGAAAAAAAGTCTTGATGAAAATAGCGAATTTGGATTTTTCAATGATTTTTACACCCCTCGTTTTTTTGGGGGGGAGGCAGCTCTTCATTCCTGTACCCTGTCCCGCCCCCATCACTGTTGTTATATACGCAAGTTAATGTGACCACCTTTCCTTGTACTTAAGAACAAAACTGCCAGGAGTTACATGTTGAATCAGGATATAATGAAGACAAACCTTTCTTTGCCATCCTCCAAAAAGAACATCACAAGTTTTAAATACTTACCAACTTTTTATTGTCATAGTGAAAAAAATATGATGATTATGCACCAAGCCACTGCAAACCATTTCCTGAAGAATATATTCTCCGCCCAGGGTTAGCGAAAAGATTTACAATTCAGGCGACTAATGTGCTGTGAGCATTTCGGAGTCAGACGCCATTTCGTACGAGTCGCATGGGAAAATAAAGTATTCCTTGTAATGTAAGGCCAACTTGAAGAGCGAATGATGATGGGATAGATTTTTTGTAATTAAAAGGCAAGTGCTAAGTCTATTACACTAGGGATTATAATGCAAATTGAGGTAACTACAAATTTCCAGGAGCTGCATGCTCTCTGCAATAATTGGTTGGATGCCAATTGAAGAAAAGTACATGGCATTGCAGTGAGCTCTGGACCACCACAAAAGAAGGGTCTTCTTATGTGGTCATTTTATTACTTAATAAATTTCATGGAGAAATTGTACCTCAGCTCGTCATAACTCGACAGCACCATGATAAGTTAACCGTAATGGTGTCCCTTCCAGATCAAGTACCTATCATCAAAAAAGAGCAAACTTACCTAAGTAGGAGAGAAACTATGTTTGTCGGCATGGTATATTGTGTCCAGGGTGGCCCATAAAAAATGATCTGCCTGAAATTTTTGTAAGTACAACATTTTTTCGAAGTTTTTGAAAAGAGTTTTTGAAAAAATTAAACGTAGGTACCACTTTTCTAGATCCAAAATGCAATTATGATTCCGAAAAAGTGGGTCCTACTTTTCGAAATTTTTGAAAAAAAGCAAATTTTCAACTGTGATTCGGTGCAGTGATGATGCTATACGGAAAAGGATTAGAACATCCACTGAGCTTGACAATTTGTTTAGCGTAAACTGGATGGTAATTTTGTACTAAGATAACTAATGGCATGGTGAATGAAACCAAGGATGCCCGCACATTGAGGAACTTGGAGTAAGCCCCCCCCCCCGGGCGGTGTTGGTTGTGGATGACCTTTTGGTAGATAAAATTACTAAAAACAAAACATTTTAAAGGTTTTTTTAGGTTTGCAATAGTAATTCAAAGGTGCCAAGCAGGGTCACAAAAATAGTGCTTGCCATTATTTGCATCTTCCATTGAAATTCTTGCTCCTTGTCCTTTTTCTTTGTGCTGGTTGGCGTTCTGATTTGTGTTTTGTCCTTATTTTTCCAATGGTGCCCACCCTTCCCTTTCTTGAAAGTCTGCGGGCGTCACTGAATGAAACTAAGAAATACGACAAATGGCAATTTTAGGGTTACCGCCAATTGTAGTGACATTATTAAACTAAGACCTGGCTTTAACAATATTACTAACAATGGGTGCAAAATTTTGGATCACAGGTGGTGTGTTCCCAATGTTGTAAAAATAGCATTAGAAACTATTGCAGACTTTGCTGTTAGTGCCTCTCCATACTCAAACCATAAAAGGCACAATTTCTAGTCAAATGTGAACTGAATGCCAAATTTCAGCCTGATTAGTCGCATAAATTATTTTAACTTAATGGTACAACATTTTATCAATACTTAACTCTGTTAAAAACAAAAACAAACATTAATGATGTTTACACCTTTTTTTCCACCTAGAAGCAGGTAACACATTTTATTGAGAGCAACTAATGCCGTCAGGCTGCAAAGACCATGAATTTGGACACATTCTAGGCTACTTGGCTACATATTTATTTACTCTCACCATTGTCAAAATTGCAAAAATCGTGAATCTGTAGCTTTCAGGCAATGTACCATAGCCAGTGCGTCGATGACAATGACAGATTGATTGAAATAATGACTTTCTGACAATGAACTTAGCAGGCGGACCACTAGCGTTTTTATTTAACCTTAAAAGGCTTAACATCATTCATTAGTCCCAGGCGGCCTAGCAAACTCCCATGAACGAGGTGTGCAGGAAATCTAGCAAAGTACAGGAGTTGGAGATTCCACAAGAATGATTCCAATCCACGAATTGTTGAAGCAAAGGGCCAGGATTTGTGCTCACTGTTGCCTGCAGCCAACGTACACTCTGGAGCGGACAACACAAGCAAAGTTGAGAAAGCGGCTAATATAGCTGTGCGCCATCTTCATCCTAAAGACTGGAGAATTACCTCATGCTTGGGTTGAAGTGACCGACATTATAGGTTTAGTCGAAGCGTATTATTTTTAAATGGTTCAATTGCTCCGGAAGGGCGTATTCTGCATAAAATTCGATGAGCCCCGCTTTATTACTATCAGAAAAATTGCATGCTTTATGTCCTTTTTCCAACTAGCACACGTGCACATGGGCACAATTGCTGAGGGCCTACTACCGTACGCATTTGGAAATCAATACAGTTAATCAACGACTGTACGTCCGTCGCCAGGAGTTCAGGTTCAAGGTTGGCGACCAACTCCTACTCCATAATAAAGTTCCCACGTGACTTATATACTACTTGCTTGTGAAAAGTGTGCTACTGTTAGTTCATATAGAAAGGATTGATTTCCATGCTTGAAATTTTGCATTTGTGCAGAAAACCCATTCAGTTCTTAAAAAGTAAATGTAATAATTTCTTTTTGTCAAAATAGCATTCTATATGCCATGAAAATATCGATTACCTATTTTGATAGTTCCATTTGAACCCTAGAAGAGAAGTTGGCTTTTTTTTTAAATGTCACATCGCTTACTTTGAAAATTCGAGTCCATGTTTACGTTTTTTACGCTTAGATTTCAAAGTAAAGGATATTTACCGTTCCAATATCCTTGCCAATTTTCGACAGTCAGATTTTTTGGAGTTGGAGGGGCTCAGAACGACTGTGTTCATCAGGCTACCACATCACCGCTTACTTCGTCGTGAACGTTCGTCTGCTTTCGTTTGTCTGCTGCTATCATTCGTTGGAATGCGGCGCGAGGCCATAGCCTCCGTAACTTGCAGGCCAACGCACCACTTCTCCCTCAGCAACTTATTAAACTCTCCTCTCAGCAGGAACTGAATGTTTGGGTTTGACGGTCCCTGGATATTCATCAGCACAGCCTTCTCTCGGCTGTGGTGTTGGATAGCCAGCGATTCTAGGCTTCTCAGATGCACATCATTGTTAGAGTTGGACTTGAGGAGTGTCACAGTGCCTTCCCAGTTCTTTTTCTTTGGACTGCTATGCCATTCGTTACAACCTCATTCCTGGTGTCCGCCATGTGCTGCTTGACTCTCGTACGTATACCTTTTCTTGTCTCTCCCACATAAACAGCATCACAATCCCCCACATGGAACTCCGGTATTTTTTATGTGCTTCAGGGCTTCATCTTCTTGCTCACTGGCTTCACTTCTTTTTCTTGTTATGGCATCAGGCTAGGCATGCTTTTTTATCAGGTGATCCTTCAGGCCCTTTGCGTTCTTGACGTACGATGTAAAACCATTTTTCCTAAGCACACCTTGAACTTTGTCTGTGACGCCTTCCATATACGTAACTGCCACTCTTGGTCCTTCTTCCTTATCCTTATTTTTGGGTCGGTGGTCTGCCGTCCATACTCCAGTTTTCTTCATGCCTACTGCTCGACTAATCATTCGGTTTAGGTTCAGTTTAGGTAGCCTAGCTCAACAAACTTTCCTTTGGTCTCGTACAGATGTTTCCTTGCTACGTCTAGGCTCGCCGAGTTTTGCACCATTCTGATGAACTCATTCTGGGCAATAGCTTTTAACTGGCCAACTGGGTGCCCTGAGTTGTAGGAGATACCCCTACCTGTTGTTGTCGGTTTACGGTAAAGGTGGTAAACAATCTTTCCGCTCCCCGTTCTCTCCAGTTGGCTTGTGCCAGTCCCCTCTCATTGGGCATGTGCGCAGGCCTCTATACAAGGACGTCGCCCAGAGGTGGGCTTCATTCTTTCTTCCAACGTATGGTTCTCTCTTGAACTCTACCCAGCATTCTGGCTGTTACTATTATGCCAGAAACTAAGGGATCCGATCCACGGATTCCTATGGACTCTCTGATTCTCATCGCCTCTCCGGATTCTTCCGTTCCTGGTCCTCATAACGGCTTCCATTCTTCATCAAGCTTTCCGTCTGGACTCCACACGGATTCCTCCGCGAGTCCCCTCAAGGAACCCCCTATCTTCAGTAAAACTAGGGTGGCACCAGATTCCTCGACCACCTCGACTTTCACAAGCCGCACCACTACTACTACTACTTCGGTAGCCAGCGAGCGGACCCTCACCCTCGTCGATCGCCTTTTCGGCCTCCGGTTTCGCCTGCAGAAGACTCCGGATCACTAGCAACAAGACTCCCAGAGTCGCCGCAAATTTCCGGCACTCGCCTACCTGTTCTGTTCCCACAGTTTCCTCGCTCTCGGCATCCTTCGGCAGCGGCTTCCCCATCCGGATGCAACCCTTCCATTCCGCCCACGGATTGCTGCTTTCCTGGCCCGGCACCCAAGCAGGATGCTCCTCCGGCAGCCTCGACTCGGCAGCCCCCGACGCCTTCACAACTTTCGGAGTCTTCCTCTCCTTGTCTTCTTTGCACCGAACTAGCCAACACATTGTCCTCCCCTACCGCGGAGTCTCCTGGCCCAGAACCCTACGCCACGATTCTTGGCCACCATTTACCAGACAACCTCTCCTTAATTCCCAAGTCCCCGGCCTCCGTGTCTGACATCCGGATTACTATCTCCGGCGTGACCCGGATTGTTTCCTTACGACCTTCGACTTCCTCGGCATCATCCTCATGCCACAAGATCGGGACACCAAGATGGAATCCTTGTCGCCTCCGCCCTTCGGACTCTCTCCCCTACACTGGCTCCTCCTCCGGATTTCGTACGGATCAACTCACCATCAGGAAGCTCATCCAGCTCTCCAGATCCCCCCCCCCTCCCACAACATAGTGAAGACTTAGAGTCCCCAAGCTTCAACATAGGGAACACCGACACGGCTTCCGAGTACCTCCACCGGCAAGATCCCTGCCCCGGATTCCTGCCATCCATCTGCGTCATACTCCGAATTCCTCTACTCCGTACGGCTTCCCAGCATCTTCTGCAATCATGATATGGACAATATTGTGGATTCCCACCCAGTATGGTGGGCCTCTCGTTTCTTTTCTGCTTCAACACCATTGGTCTCAGCTGACCAAGCCCCTCCAAAAAAACTTTAAATATACCGTGGAATACACAAGAAAATAAGAAGACGACGAGAAGACAAACACGGAAGATCGACGAAGCTATTCAAACAAACAACGTGAAAACAATTATGGAATACCAATAAGGCGCTTCACCATATTGGACGCCAGTCGAGACAAGTTCCAAGACGGAGAGTTGACAAACCATCTCTTCTATGTCGACAACGTCACCCGGCGGTGCCGTCTTCCCCTGCCTATCCTTCCTCACGTTTTCCCTCTCCGTTACCTATCTCCAGCACCTATCTCCAGCATCACTTCTTTGGGCCACGGCTACTCCTTGCGTACTCTCTGGCTCGCCTCATTCTTTCATCACCGGCTTCCTCCCAACTCTGTCACCTGGCCGACCTTCCCTTCAGCCTCCGTTTTTCCCTACAGAAGGGGGGAGGGATGCCAAGCACTTAAAGAGGGTTCGGAATAGGGACTCCGGGCGACCCCGGTTCTGAAATCTCTGTATAACCTGAGCCAGGTTCCCCTACGGATTCCAGCTCCAGAAGACACCTACATTATTTCTCCCAGATACCATGGGGGACGTTGCATGACTACTTGCTGTGGACTCGGGGCAACCACGGTTCTGGCGTTCGCGTCATCTGTGGATTCCTTCCCCAGGGACGCTTCTGACGCTTCCTCCAGTTGCCACGGCGAGGCGTTGCTATACCACTTCCCGTTTGTATTACGGTCACTTCTTGCCTCTCTCAACGCGGGAATTTTGAATTTGGCCGTTGCACACCGCACAGTGTTCGCTGTTAGCATCATGGCGGATCCATCCAACGACACCTCCGCAAGTTCTCCGACAAAAACCAGGACCTAGAAACTTCTGCCGCAGTGTAGGGACATGTGGGACCCTTTCTGGACCCGGTACGGTGTCCTTGCTTAGAATTTGTGCACGAAAAATAACATCTGGAACCACATCCATGCTGCCAACATCACCGTACCTGCGATTGGTACACAAGAAAGTGCAGTATATGCGTCACCATCACTGAAACTGAATGGAAGGTGATTCTCCGCCGGCATAAGAAAACTCTCCAACAAAATTTGAAGCGCTCCTTACACTGATCTTCCGGCAACCGGCTCTCGTGATTCCAAACCTGCTCATACAGTGACTTTTGCAGACTCTGGCCTTGCCGTATCTTCACAAGACTCTCCTACGCACGCTCGTTCCTTGAAGCCCCCTGCTTCTCGCCCCGAAGAGGACACCGACACTCCATCTTCACCGCCTTCAACTTCCTGCAAACGATTGAAGTCAACTATTGGCCTCCCCACTAAAAATCGGACGTAGCTCTTCAGGATTCCAAACAACCACAGTCTCCCTCCACGGATCCTCTTTCTATCCTTCCCGCGACCAGTACCTGACCCGACCCCGCGATACCGCTACAGCTTCCATCGCTTGAAGTGTGAGCTTCCCTCTTGCGAAACTTTCAGCTTTCTGCGGAAGACGAGGCCCACTTCACCATCAATCTGGCGTCCTTTTACTCCATCCTCCTAACTCTTCAACCAGAGGACTCCGCACAAGCTTCCCACATCTCTCTACAGTATGCTACTGAATCACTTACCTCCCTGCAGCGCACGATCGACCACCAAGCAGACACCATACGGTTTCTTCTCTCAGCCAACTCGACCTTTGGCGCGGACCTCCGCTATTGGCAGGACAAGGCTTCATCGCTCAAAGTATGGAACATGCCGCTAAAGAAGAAATTACAAGTCGTAAAACTATCACCACTACTGCTTTCTCCCGCCTGGCGTACAGAATACTGTGCCCGCTCCCACACCCGGCGTCCTCACGGGATATGCTTCCCACAGGTTTCTACAACATCTCCGGTTTTGGCGGCTCAACCCCAAGTTGACACAGACTCCTTAACATTGCCATCTACGTCTTCCCCACAGAAACCAGTGGATTCAGGGGTTTCGTCAGAGTCACCAATTCCTCGCCAAGAGAATACTCCCTCGAGGGAGTATCCATCCCCCTCTCTGATGCTGCATCGTAGGCTTCTGCCACAATGCTCCTGACTGCGCAGACAGCAGTGTCCTCCTGGTCGACGGCGTAATCCTCGTCCAGCCATCACCAGTTATCCCCTTACTCCATCTGCCAATACGACGACGCTTCATCATTCCTCCCCGTCTTTCCAGAGCTCGTCCAATGTTCTGACCACTCCACCCGGAATCTACCCTGCACGGATTGCCAGGCATGAGCCAAGGGCATGGTGTTCGGTTTCTGAGCTCTGCCCTAAGACTCCATCCATTTTATTGTTACCCCACTATCTTCTTAATTTGCCTCCTACAGTTCTGACAAGACTCCACTCTTCTTCTGGGTACTTCGGTATCCGGCCCCTCCATGGGGCTACTTCTTCCCTATTCTCGAAAATTACGTATTCATGGGACGACAATTCCACGTATTTCCCTCCTTCCATTCGGCATCCTTTTTAGAACTTCACCCAATCATCTCGCTCAGTACATCATTCCGTTCACCCTCCTTTTGGTCTCAAGACCTGTGCTTCAAATAATCCGGCAGATTTTTTAATGACTCTCCACCGTCCTTCAGTCTCAAGGGTCCCACTCGGCTTCCCGGATATTCTTCACGGCAAGACCTTTAGGCTCTACGAGAAGACAGGACTCCGGCTTCCTGGATTCTATTCCAGCAAGGCCCTCGCCTATTAAAAGACAGAATCTAGGATCTCCAGATTCCTTTCAGTGCCAAGATCTTCAAGTCTCCACTAGTGCACCATCAACTCAAAGGTAAATGAGAATTTTGTCATGTTTGCATACCTAATATTTTTCATTACCTTGCCCAAGACTCGGTCTCCGTTACGCTACAGCATCACACGCCCAGATTCCTCAGCGATAACGGTCGACCAGTTCACGGGGTATTGTAGACTCCAGGGCAGCCTGCTTGCAGCACGGGCTCCAGCACTTTTGGCACCTGCCACTGAGGGACAAAGTATGCTAACAAAATAGGTAATGGAGGTTATCATGGCATATAGAAAGACCAAAATACCAGGTACAGCTGGTCTATTTTGGTTTCTATTGCTCTTATGCAAACACCTTAGCTCGCCCGGCCTTCCCTCTCGATCGCCAAAGAAAACCCAGTGTGGAAGAAAGAATGAAGCCCAACTCTGGGCGACGTCCTGTGGACATGCACAGGCCTGTGGACATGCACAATGAGAGGGGACCGGCGCATACGCAGTAGAAGGGGGCTGCAAGCATGGCAGGCAAGCAACTTCTCTTCTAGGGTTCAAATGGAATGAACTGCTAACAAAATAGATAATGTACGTTTTCATAAGGCCTATATAAACCAAAATGAATTGGCTGTACCTGGTATTTTGGTTTATTCCTTGTTGCCACTGGAAAACGTATAACCTGTTAATTTCGAATTCATTGTCCCAATGGATGTGTTGGAGGTTTCTTAGTTGCTTGTAGCCGCCTGCCCATTGCGTCTGCACGGCACAATCCTCTATAAAAGCGAGAGCGTGAAGGCTTTCACTTTCTTTTTCCTCCAAGGCTCTCTCCACACCACTTTGTTCCCACTTTTCGTATGGAATTTGGATATCATCTACTGCCGAAGATGTCGACGGCTCAGCCGCTGACGCTTCTTCTCTGCTGCTGCTCCTACTGTCATTCAACTTCCAGCCAATTCGGCCATCACCGCTGGCTTTCGACACCAACTTCGCCATTCCTGCCGTCCTATCGACAAACGGACCCTCTACTGCTTCGGCCACCCTAAAGACGGCTCTCCGTTGTAGGGTGATCCACACCGCCTCCTTTCGACTTGGACGCCATTGATGTTGATCTCCGGTATTGCCATGGCAACCCTCAAACCATTGGGTCTCCTTTCGTTTTGGTTGATTCCGATAACGATGAAAACTGTAGCTTGCCGCCCTTCACTGCTCTCCGGCCGTTGCACCATCCTTTGACTTCGGCTTTCCTTCAGCGACGCCCTTCACATCTTGGTTCCCGTCCACACTTCGTGATGTGCCGGCTGAAAACGATGAAGTCACTGTGGCCCCTTCCCCTTTGGTTCCCGGGGCTGACCTACCCTGCGCTTGTTATCTTCCTGCTGTGAGTCGTGCCACCCCTTCTCGTCCCCGCCACCGGCTCGTGCAACCCGACTCAGTCGCGGCCCTTCCGGTCCTCTCGGTTGATACCGATAACGAATGAAACCGTAGCAAGTTTGGCTGTCTGCATAGTTCTTTGACTACGTCGTCGACACTTGGCCATCTCCATTCACCCGTTGGATCGTTGCCTCCTCCCCCAAAGCAAGCAGAACCACCGGAATCCACAATTGTCATCCCCTGTTCAACATTGGACTGACCAACATGAGCCTTCACTGCACCTTGCAACATCAACGCCGCAGCAACCACTGCACCTTGCCACTGCCTCTCCCCATCTGAAAGCTTGGTTTGGATTGCCAGACCTTGATCCTCGTGCTGCCAACTTTCGGACTGTTTACCTTGACACCGGCTGCCTTCAAGGAAGTCATTGTGGCTCCTTTCCCGTTGACTCCCGGGTCTGTTCCACCTTTCCCAAAGCTCGAGGCTTTGGATTGCTGACTCCAATCGTTCTGGTGCCAACTTTCAGCCAACTACCTCGACACCTGGCCGTCACCAACGAAGATATTGTGGCTCCTTTCCCGTTGACTCCCGGGTCTGTTCCACCATCATCCGAAAGCTCGGCTTCGGATTGCTAGCTTCGATCCTTGCACTATCGACTTTCAGACGACTCACCGAAACATCTGGCCGCCTCCAACGAAGACACCGTGGCTCCTCTCCCGTTGGCTCCCGGGTCTGTTCCACCATCCAAAAGCTCGGCTTCGGATTGCTAGCTACACCCCCCCCCCCCCCCCGCCCTGACGCTGCTTTCAGACGACTCTCCAAGACATTCGGCCTTCTGCAACACAGACACCGTGGCTCCTTTCCCCACCATCCGAAAGCTCGGCGCTGATTTACTGTATTCTTCTGGCTTTTCCTTTCGAGTGATTCATCTTGCCATGTAACTACCTCCAAGACTGACACCAGTGTCCCCTTGCCGTAAATTCTCGGGCACTACCCACTTTTTTGATGACGAGCTGCCCAGGCCTAACCAACTTGGTTTCGGTAGATTCCGACAGCGAATGAGACTATCGACTTCCCGCACTTTCCACTCCTTGTTGTGATGACAATGGACAGACCGACCATCTGAAAATTCAATTTTTTTTGGCTCCCAATTTACGTTCTCGACCTCAAAAACATCGCAGCTGAACCAGGCTCGCCATTTGCTTCATCACTCAGAAAACAACGTGGCTCCCTACCCTCTCGGGATTGACCCACCCTTCCAGAAGCCCGGCTTTGGATTAGCAGCTGCTCCATCCCTCCTGCACCGCCGGCCTCTTTCACAACGAAATGGCTGACCCCTTTTTCCCCTAAGCTGGGCTCGATTTGGATCATCCACTGACATCTGTCCGGTTCCAGCTCTACGTCTGAGGTTACGCGTTTTTTTGGCAAACCTTGTGGGACAGACAGGAAGGTAATAAGTTACGAGCTATTAAAGGCACTGTCGAGGAATGGCATTCTGCGTGTCGCCGCATTCGCCGTGAGGAGGTAGTGTTGGCCCGTTTGCGCATTGGTCACACCCGACTTACTCACTGTTTCCTTATGCGGGGGGTTGACCCTCCTGGCCGACGTTGACCCTCCGGGTTGACCCTATTGGTGTCGACGGCCACTTACGGTCCGGCACTTCCTTGTTGATTGTCGCCATCTTCATGGTGTTCGTCGTCGTTTCCGTCTTCCGCATGACATTGCGCGTCAATTGGGCGATAAGTCTGTCCTCCTGTCCGGTGTTTTTCAATTTTTGAAGGAGGTACAGATGTATGACGAGATTTAGATTAGGGGTTTGAATAATATATCTGTAATGTGTGGTGCAGTGGCAACCCGGACCACTGCACTGTGACTGAGGTTGGCGCTAATGACTAAGCTGTCGACGCGCCATTAAGCCTCAATCCCCCCACATCTGTCCGCATCCTATGGACGCTTTCGTTTTGGACCTGATCCTCCATTAGGGAAGCTGCCAGAAAACAACGGCACTCTCTTCCCGTCGTTTTACCGGGACTGTCCCACCGTCCGCTCTGCTCCATTCCCCGCCCGCACACAACGGAATGGTAGAACCTATTTCCCTGACGCTCGGCCTCGGCGGAATCATCAACCAATGTCCATGCACGTCCGTTGGACCTTTCGTTTAGCTCCTGGTTCGCCATTGCAGAAGTTGCCTGGAATCAACATGGCTGCCCCAACATCCGAAAGCTCAGCTCCAGATTGACCTCGGCTCCACCCTTCATCCACACCGCCGGCCTCTTTCAGATTGGAAAAAATTGAACCCATTTCCCAAAAGTTCGGCCTAGTCTTCGATCGTCGTCTGGCATCCGTCCGCACCCAATGGAACCTTTTGATTGGGACCTGCTTAACCACCAATGAAGTTGCCCGAAATCAATATAGATCCTTTCCTGCCGGTTCCCGAGACTGTCCCTCCATTTGGAAGCTCGGTTTCGGATTCACCTCTGCTCTGTCCCTCGCCCAAGCCTCCGGCCTCTTACACAACAATATGGCCGAACCTACTCCCAAAAGCTCAGCCTTGGATCGTCCTTCCATGCTGCTTTCGTCCCAACCTTCAATGGATCTTTGGAACAAGCCAAGAAGCCATTCCCCAGATCCTGGCAGAATTAACAACAACCATTCGTCAAGTCAAAACCGACCCTTTCGGACGCACCAAGCGCCATAACGCCGGGCACCATCCGCTTCAAGGGAACAACATAAGTGAACCGCTACTCCTACCCACAAAAAAAACCTTCTTTTAATTGGCTGTCAGCCAACCTTTCTTCCAAGCCCGCTAGCAGCCTCTCCACCATGGGACTTCGCACTGTCAGTAACCAAAACCCTTTCTTCCGAAATCCGAAGACGTCACCGCCCCGGACTATGATTACACAGTTAAATCCTTCTCCGACCCAAGAAGACTGGCAGCAATCAACTAATCTTTAATCGAAAGCCGCCCAACAAGCCCATGACTTTCGATCTCTTTAAATTGGAAACAATTCGACTTTCGTTGAAACAAAATGGCTGCACAATTTCGATCGACCCAGAAGAGGTGTATCCCCACGTCCCCTTACATCCTGCCACCAGTCCTTTCTTCCAATTCACTTTCAATCAAAAGGTCTACAAATTCCGTTACCTTCCGTTCGGTCTGAACGCAGCGCCCTGAATCGTCACCCTCCTTCTGAAACCATTTCTTGCAAAACTACATCATCAACAAATTCAAGCAAGAGCTCACTTCTACGACTGGGTATTACATGACCAAAAAACCCTACAGTCGACACAACATGAAGTATGCTTTTCCTTCCAGATCCTCTGTCACATCGAAAAGGATCCAAACTCTACTCGAACCTAGCCAATCTCAACCCTCACGGGTAGCTCCTATCCTCAAACCCCTCGCGAAAGCAGGAATTCATCAAGATGAGGCCAACCGCATTGCTTCAAGCAACCAGAGAATCAACAAACCAGATGCACAACAGTCACTGAAAAAGATGATCTCATTAGTGTCCCAAAAGGAAGATCAATATCAACCACTCAACACTAAACTCAGTTTTCAAAGCAGTAAACAACACCCCTCAGATCGAAGACTATCGCTTCTCAGCTCTTTTCAAGTCCTTTGAAATGGAATGTTCCACAACTAAACACTTGTTTCTCGACTGGGACTAATCCTTAGTCTTTCAATCTTGAGGCAAGCTCCCAATGAACCCATGCATGACAGCTCCATCCACCAAATGACACGGAAAATAGTCTTCTCAATTGCACTTGCCACCAGCCTTCGCTGTAGCGAATCCAAGCCCTGGCAGCAGACCCAACCTACTGCATTTTTGGACCAAACACATCATCATTCCGGCTATTGCAAACATTCTTGGAAATGAACCTGAACGTCAACTCTGCCCCGTCTACGTACTTCGTTTCTACATAACAACAAAATTCGAAGAGGAAGAAGTCAACTGTTTCACCGTGAAACCCCGGCCGCATCATTTGCAAATGACGCAATCCACACAGCTTAAGACGGCAACCCATTTGTTGCTCAGGCGACAACATAAGAGTGGCACCACATGAGCTTCGAGCGTTTTCCACATCATGGACTCATCACATCGCCGCTGCGATCCAATCCTGGCACAGCACAATGACGTACATATCTCACTACCTGAGAGATATGTCAAGACAAGCAGTTGGACTATACCGGCTGGGACCTATAGTAGCAGCCAGAACTGTGGTCAAACCCCCTTAAGCACTCGGAACGAAGCAGAAGCAAGCCATCCTCAAGACGGAAGCAAGCACCATCAGGATGGAAGCAAGACCTATCTCTAAAAAACCAACAGTCTTTTCAGGTCCATCACCTTACACGAACAAAATCCAATTACTGTTTCTTCACATGTTCTGGAAAAAAGTGCAAAATTTCCAAATTTTTTGGGGGAAAGCCTGCTCGTAACCCTGGGTGCCCATCAAAGCAGTCCTCGCCACCTTCACTGTGACGAGGTCTCCTGTTAATGCAAAATTAACGGTCATGATATTTCCAGCGGCAACAAGAAAGCCCACTTTGCCGGCCCTTCTGACTGACTGGCTAAAAATGTTTTTTTTTTACCTAGGAAAACATACATAACCAAACTAGCCCTGCATCCCCTCTCGAGTCACTGCCTGATGTATTGAAAGGAAAATAAATGGTGAAAGCCTTCACGCGCTTGCTTTTATAGAGGAGGATTGCGCCGCGCAGACGCAATGGGTACCGAGCAGGCAGTTACAAGCAACTAAGAAACATCCACACACATCCATTGGGACAATGAATGCGAAATTAACAGGTTATGGATATTTTCCTAGGCAAAAGAAACCATTTTTAGCCGGCCAGTCAGGAGGGCCGGCAAAATGGGCTTTTTTTTTAAATTGTCATATCATTTCTTCGTATGATACTTTGGCTACTATTCGTCCAATTTGGTTCCTTTTTTTGTAATTAAAGAGAACTGAACGACGAATTGTTTCCCTATATTCAGCCGATAAATCAAACCATTTATACCTAAAAAGCTGTTATATTGTTTCAGCTACAAGATACCTTAAGTTATTTCCCGTTTACTGAGGAAACTGCTAATGGGATCTTCATAGTTAATGCACGGTGGTGACGTCACGCCAACACATTCCAATGCTAAAAGTGTAGCCGTTATATACGGTTAATCTGAAAACCCACACACGTGACCTTGGGTTAATTTTGATAACCGACACTTTTTTGATAATCTAACACTTTTTCCGCGCTCTACACAACCACTGCTCTACCATGTGACATACTTTGCAAAACTACCGTATACAACACAAATTCAACCAGCACACCCGATTGCAACCAACATAAATAAGCACATTTGCAACCTGCGACATTTATCGTACTAACACGAAAAAAAAACCTCACATAGGCTACTATGCTAGGACCCCACCCATGGAGGAATGGCCCAATCCGCCAACCGTTCGCTCCGACAGTACTAAAACTAGGCTACCGACACTTGTAAACACACTTAAATATACCTAAAAACATACGATACTCAAGCGAACAGCACATTTGTAACCTGGCGACATTTTCCGCACTAACACGAAAAAAAAAACCTTGCGTACGATGCTAGCCACCTCCCCACCCCCATCCATGAATGAATGGTCCAAGCCGGACACGACAACCTTTCGTTCCGACGGTACGAAAACTAGCCTACTGACACCTTCTAAACACACCTAAAAACCTATGAGACAAAGCGAATAGCGCACTTTATACGCTATATCTTATTTAAACTAATAAAGTAGAAAAAATACGGTTTTACCTTAAACACAAACGTCGGTGACTGGATATAGGGACGTCCTCGCGTACGTGAGACTTTCGCAGACAGGAAGTTTAAACCGGAAGTTTGAGTTCAGGAATTTACGTCATGATTCACAAATAAAATATTCAAATAATTTTTTTTTAATCTCAAATAACTAGATATGTTTGCTCGACATCTCACCTTAGCATTAAAACACATACGTGAAGTATTATTGATCGTCCGCGAGAAACGGAACAGTCCAAAGATCGAGGGGTGGCGAAATCGCACGCGCGCGCCAGCGATTTCGCCACCCCTCGATCTTTGGACTGTTCTGTTTCTCGCAGACGATCAATTATTTCGGGATAGCCGGGTCTACTTCACGGATATCTATTACTTATAGGACTCTTTCAAGCAACTTTAAATTTAAAAAAAAGATGTGGGAGCAATGTGCCCCTCTCCCTCCAATTGAAAAAGTAGGGGATGGGGCGCAATCGCCCAATTTTTTTTAACAACCCGTCCATATGCAACTTGTGTATGCAAACAAATTCTCCATACGCAAATTTGTATATACCAGCATAGCTGGCCCCAGAATTATTAGTCTAGGCTGATTTGTCTAGATTTTGTGCATCCGTGCAGACTGCGTGTTAAAAGCAAACTCTCTTTTTTCCGTGAGAGACTATAATTTATAGACTAAGAAATAACTTGTCACCATCTATAAAAATGACGTCTTATATTTTAAATCAAAGATGGCGTCCAAAAAACAGATTTTTGCTTCTAGCGCCTAAACCGTTCACCCGATGGAAAATAAACCGGTTACCAATAATGTTTCGAATAAAATTTCCTTCAGAAAAAGTTCTATTCACATTTTTCATAAAATTAACCCTTCTGGCCGAAATTCGTCATTTTAAGTTCTATTAGGACATTTATGTGTGCTATAGATACAACAGCGTACATGTGTATTATAATTCCTGACTTTAAACAGCTGCAATGTGACTTCTAATTAAGATCCACTAACATAATTGGGCTTAAATGAAAGGTGAGGATGTATATTTTTCAACAAGGTTAATTAAAACGATTTATTTTAATTAGGAGCTAAGTTACAGTAGTTCATCTACAATGTAGCGCTGTGATTTTTTTATCGTTTTACGATAAGTTCGGTGTAGTATCTATCCAAATTAAAATAAACCGTTTTAATTACCCTTGTTTGACAATATACATCTTCATCTTTCATTTAAGGCTAATCACATCCATTTATCTAATTTAGAACGACTGCTACACTAGTTTAAAGATGGAACTTATCGTAAAGCAATACAAAAATCAAAGCGCTACATCGTA
>JAHWFP010185046.1:4148-23708 GCA_023313725.1 Lithobius niger | reverse complement strand
GAAAAGAATAACGGGAAAAGGATTTAACAGTAATTGTAATGGTCTATTACAGTGAACTTTTGACAGAACAAACATTATTATCAGGATAGCGTAAGGGCAATCAATTGTAATAAAAGCCATAATTATGCACAGAAATAGGTAGGCTAAATAATAAGCAATCATTCATATAATACTGGGCCTTTAATCGACACTCCGGCGTACACAATATTGACCCCACGATATGGCCAATTAAATCAGTGACAGATTGTTATGATTTATGGTATCGATTACAATTATTCGGCAATGAGTCGAACGAATTGCATTACTGATAAAGTCAGAGCGGAAAACCGACAACCGGAGCTCACCAATTCGCATGCATTCAAACGGTCTCACCCCACTTAAATATTAACTAGGCCTATTAAATTTGAAGAATTTTACTTTTCACTTTTAAAATTACCAGCTCTTGTTCACACTGTAATTCATACAATAAGGAAAACTTACAAATTCCTTGCGTAACCAGCTAGGTCACTCTTAAGTACTGTCGCTAATAGTAATTAATAAATAGACCTGTTTAAAATTGTTTAATAAACCAAACCGGTCCCCCCAGCGGCAACGCCTGAGATTACACAGATGGGGACTCTGTCACAGGTTCAGCTTGACCAGCACTAATAATTACATTGCTACCCCCTTAAATTATAAGGCACAAATAGCAAGCTTTAAAACACTACATGTATTACACTTTGACTAGTCGCCTAAGCCAAGGAGTATTATAATTAACTAGAGGAAGCCCGTGCTACGCACGGGGCCGGCCATAAATTAAATTTACAGACCGTCTTCCCCTCCCTCCTACCGACAAAGAGTTCGAAGGTTAAATGAAATATATGAAAATTGCTTACTGCGCAATTTTCAATTATTTCATTTAACGTTTGAAGTATTAGTCGGTGGGATTAGCTTGGCGAAAGAGCTTGGCGTTTGATATCACGACTTCACACGGCTGAAAAGCTTGGCGGGAATCCTTAACAAGTTTTGTTTTGGGGTAGATATCAGTAATTTTTTGTCCAAATTGATGAAATCCATTTTGAAATGCCAATCTAGTTTTCTGGTCCATTTCTTTTTCTTCTTTTTTTTTTTGGTTTCGTTAGATTTTGAGGAGACCAGTCACCTTTTTTCATTTGATTAGCATTTTTATTAGTATTGCAGTATCTCCTTGCAAACGCATGAATTTCTTTAATTGTTAGTTTGGCATTGTTGCATAAAAACAATGTTTAAAACAGGATAAAACAATCAATTTGGACCTTTGGAGCTCCCTAACCCCTGAACCACTTGACCAATTAGAAAGGTCCATATGAAAAGGGCACATCTCCGGAGCAATACCTGCAATACCTGTAAAAAAAAAAAAGCGTTAGTAGTAAGAATTAGGCAAATAACAACGTTATTCACGTCGTTTTTTCAACAAGAAAACGTTAAGCTATGGGTCTAACAGTGACTTTTATGTTGTCAGCGACCAAAGTCTCCCGATCAAACAAGTTTCAGCCTTTTCTGTCGCATTGTTATTTATCCTCACATGCCTGAAAACAGCCAAACTCCCTTTGCTGTAAAGACACAACGTGTCTAGTGGTCGCCATGCTCATATATACATATTATTAGTATTAAAATACGCTTAAGCGTATAAAATACGGATGTAAGCCTTAAAAAACTTAAAGCCTTAAAGGAACAGATATTAGAAAAAAACATGTAATCTCCAGCGACCCAAAAAACAAGCTGGAGCTTCTTTTACACGTATTAGTGTGACGCTGATGACTTACATGTCTTTTTCTAATATCTGTTCCTTTAGGGCTTTAAGTTTTTTAAGGCTTACATCCGTATTTTATACGCTTAAGCGTTTTTTAATACTAATATCCCTTATTTTTTTTTCTTGTTTTAGCAAGAATAACACAGAAAAGAACACTGTAATCACCTTAAAATAACTGTTATAAGAGAGTCTTTTCCATGGCTGATTCGTTTTATACTGCTAAGAGTGACTTTTGCACCCAATTTCATATTTTTAGCTTGATCTATAAGAATTTGTTGCCCAAACACCTGGGAGGCATCACGAGGAGGTTCTGGGGCGAGAGGGGGGGGAGGGGGAATGATGGCACTTTGGGTATTTCATTGGGGTCCATGGCTGGTTCGATTTTTACTGTTAAGAAAGACTTGTGTACCAAATTTATGTTTTCTGCAAAATTTCTGCAAAAATTTGTTACTCCACTTAATGATTTCTGCCCAGTGCTCTACAATAATAATTGCTCTGCCGATGCGAATACTGCAGTAACATCAAAATCGTGTTCAAAAGGCCCTGATCGGTGTTAATACCTACATTTTGAGCTGTACAAATTGAAAATTGGTTCATTGGTTCGATCTCTAGGTGAGAGCAAAAGTTCTAACCCATTTGGCTTTCCGTGTCAAGAATAGCGTAGTTACATTAAAATAGCATACGGAAGGCCTTCTGCAAAATTTCTGCAAAAATTTGTTACTCCACTTAATGATTTCTGCCCTGTGCTCTGCAATAATAATTGCTCTGCCGACGAGAATACTGCAGTCATATCAAAATCGGGTTCAAAAGGCCCTGGTCGGTGTTAATACCTACATTTTAAGCTACACAAATTGAAAATAGGCTCATTGGTTCGATCTCTAGGTGGGACCAAACGTTTTAGCCCATTTGGCTTTCCGTGTCAAGAATATTGTAGTTACGTTAAAATAGCCTGCGAAAGGCCCTAGGCCTTGTCCATACCTACGTTTTAAGCTATAGAACTTGAAAATCGGTTCTGTGGTTCGATCTCCAGGTGAGGACAAAGAGTCCCAACAGCATCATTAATGATTTCTGCCTAGTGCTCTGCAATAATAATTGCTCTGCCGACGAGTATACTGCAGTCACATCAAAATCGGGTTCAAAAGGCCCTCGTCGGTATTAATACCTACATTTTAAGCTATACAAATTGAAAATCGGTTCAGTGGTTCGGTCTCCACGTGAGAGCAAAGAGTCCCAACAACAACAACAGCAACAAGAACAACAAGTACAACAACAACAAGAAATGGTCATGCTGTGGACGCCGAACGGTTTGATTGTTGTCATTAAAATTTGTAAGGCAGTGAAATAGTCACGACACGACCCCAAATACCGAATTTTGTTGGTCTATGTCAATTCTGGGCGAGACTATAGGAGTTCAAAGTTTGACGTTTAACATGGAAGTTCATGCTGAGGCTTACCCGCGGTCCTTGATCTGAATGTTATCGTTTTATCTTTTCAGTTGTATTTCGCTTTCATTATCAAGATGTGTCTTGATAATGAAAGCAAAATACAACTGAAATTTTTTTTAGTTTATTCATATTTTATTGTTTAAAAGTGGCACTATCACCGATTGAAAATCGTACGAAAATACTGGCGCCATCTAGCGGCAGTGGTATTGCTAACCTTTACAGCTTGTTCTCAGGTGCACGAGGATGTACCAAATTTTCACTCAATAATTAAGGAAGCTTGCAGCTTGTTTGTTTCATTAAAAGAAATGGCGTTGTGCATTCCTTCGTTTATGCAATTTCAAGCAAGTGCTTCATAGTATTGGGTAGCGCTAGATATTGCCTGATTCTGTTGACTTTCAATCGGTGATAGTGACACTTTAAATTTAGAAAATTTGTTTGATTTAAAATGGTCCGAAGTTGCAGCTTTTATCCCTGATGGAGCTGGGGAGGGCATCTTGTTAAGATGCTCACCTTGTTACAATGTTACATGAAGAGGGAGAGGGATCGGGGAAGAAATAAAAATATAAAAATAAGCGCTACATCCATTGAGTTTTTGGTTTTATTCCACCATTTAAAATTTTTCACCAACAATTAACAATATGATGGTACAACCAAACCTTTTTCTCATGACGAGGAGGTGTTGACCCCCCAAAATATTCATTTAAAGTGTTCTCGTAAAACAATGTGTATGACAAAACAAGTCTGGCACCCCTTCAACCCCTCAGATGGCACAGGCGCCCTTTCCTACCCAGTCCGATCTTCCATAAACCTGTAACAGCTCTTCATACCTCAGCACACAAGGTTACTTACAGGCTTCGTTGAATTTAAAAATTAAACGCTTACGTTTACACGTTTACACGGCCATACCCTTCGTAAGCGTTTGGGTGGGGCATGAAACTAATTTTTCTAATTTTTAAAATTAATTTAACAGTATCCCATAACTTGTCGCCAATGTGGTGAACCGGGTTCCGTTCCAAGTGAGACCCAACTCAAACTTGGTTAACGTGAGAGCAACTGCCGCGTGAGATCAGTGCATTTCTATTTATTACCTTGTATCGATATACTGATTGGTTAGTTAAATAGTTACAAGTGATACACACAGCGAACCTGTGTGTGTTAATACAACTAATAACACTGAATAGTAGTGCCTGTAACCAGACACTTCAATTAGAATAGTCACCATGAATCATTCAGGAAGGAGACTTAGTTGTTAAGAAGATGCAATAAGATGCAATAAGAAGATGCAATAAGAAGCTAAGCAATGCAACAGAAGGAGTGGCGTAGGGTTTAATGCCAAGTACGAAAGGCTTTTTCTCTGACTGGAGCGAATAAACACAACATTACTGGTAGATCCAGGATGAAATTTTATGGAAAATATTTTTTACCGGTAGTGGACCGCTCCAGATTTTAACGTAGGAGGGAGGGGTGGAAGAGAAGGAACCTCCAGCTTGTTGTTAGCAAAATCGGGGTTGCAGGTAGACATTTTTTTTCCTGGAAGAGCCGCCAATCATTTTTACTCCCCCATATGGTTTTATGCCCCCCCCCCCCCCTCCGTCCGACTTCTTACCTTAACCTTTTCATTCCTGGGGTACCCAAACGGGTACAGCTACAAAATGGGAGGGGGAGGAATTAAATCCCTTGGCCCACCATGAGCTGTGTAAGGGGACCGCTGGATCCCGAGCAGCGCGAGCTTTCACAGCCTAGTAGTTAGCGTCCTCGTTTCCAAACCAAGTCATTGCCAGCTCGAATCCCATAACTGGAAAAAACAATATCGCCTGGATGTTCAGCCAGGTCGGAAAAGGGTTAAAACCCTACTTTTTGTACATTTTAGTCAGAAAGCAAAGCAAAGGTTAAAAAAAAAAAAACAACTTGTTAAACCAGGTTGGCATGGGTGCTTGAAATCCTTGACACTAGGCCTTGAAAATCCTTGAATTTTTCTCCGAGTTAATTAAAAAAAAATTATTCTGGCCTTGAGCAAGCTGAATTTTTTTTTCGTGGACAACAGGGCATTTTTTCAAATAGTAACTGATGCTCCAGGTAGAGCACCAGCCTTCAGGATTGGAGCACCAGTCACCATCTTGGAGCAATGGAGCACCAGCCGTTACGGCTTCTTTCCTCAAAGTTAAACTCTATTTTTCGTCTAGAAAAAAGCTAAAATTGTTTCCGTAAAAGTAAAATTCCGACGTAACATTAATGCGCAATTTGCTCATCACGTTTTGGTTTCCGATGTTCCAAAAGCCTCCTATCAAATATATTTACACTTTAGAACTGGAAATATTAGAATGGCGATGGCGCAGGTATCCAAATCAGTGTTCATCCATGCTCATTCACGTGACGTCACTGCCTAGGAGGTTCAGTTCAATCAAAATCTGCAAGTGAATCCTATTACAGTTTATATTAATTGTACCATTCTGTAGGGCACGACAAAAGTTAACGATATTTTTAAAAAATAATAAATGTAAAATTTATTTATTTGATATCTCCCTACCGTACGGTCACTGAACCTACTCTTTGGAGCACCACATCATATTCTTTAAAAAATGCCCCGGTGGATAATCATCAAAACTTTTTTCCCCCTTTGATTTTCGGGGTGGATGGTTGGGGGTGGGGGTAGAGAGTCGACTGTTTTTTTTCTCCCTTACAATATTAGGTTAATTTTTTTAATTTTAAGCCTAGTTGACTTGTTTACTTGTGTTGCTATTTAATTACTTTTTGTAGTATATTGCTTGCTAACTTACTTAAGGAACTGGTTTTTTTTTTCCATTGGCGCAATTACTGCCAAAGCTAAAGCTAAAGTTAAAGTTTAACAATAAATGTCCCTTTTTTGACAAAAATGTTCTTCGCCTGAGTTGAGTCGTTTACCATTACTTCTTAGCTGCTTCCAAGCGGATATTCTGCACGCCCCTGTGTATCCGTGTCTGGTCAGTGATCCACACGAAAGGCCACACCTTCATTTTTCTACGAGCTTTACCATACAATGATCGTCATACAAACATACAGCCTTTTTTGTTGATCAGTTATGAGATGGCCCTGATTCTAAGCCGTCTCTTCACGGTCGTTAAATAAGAGAGACTTCCCGAACCAACTATTAGACAAAAAAAAAAAGGTTGCTTGCATCCTATAAACCCTATAAATTCTTGCTTGCATGAATGGAGAGGGAGGGAATAAATAATGTAACTGCTTGTTGTTTCGAATTCAAATAGCGTCATTTCAGTGAAAGGTATGTTCGTGCATATATCCTTACAGAACCGTGGCTGTTTGTATGCATTTGTTTACTTTACTCATTTTAATTTACATGAATTTGGGCGGATTAGTTTTAACTTTTTATTGAACCTTCCGTTCATTATCCTACTGATGATGATTAATTTTTTTTTACCGTTTTTTTAGCGACGACGTTTAGCCAAGTAACAGTAACAACAGGAACGACTCTAATGGAAGGCGGGTGGCCCGCCCCCCCCCCAAATTTTGGCCACTTCTTCTAGTCCCCCCACCCATCAGGTCATAATCAAACGTGTAAACGAAGAAAATTCTGGTTACTTATTAAGAAAACTACATTATTATAGTTTTTTCACAGCGAAAGGAAGGACTTTAGATGGTATTAACAGAGCCTTGTACTTTTGAGTCATTCTAAAATTAGAATCTTTTTTCACCTGAATTTAAAAATATTCTCAAAAAAATGCGGTAGGAAACAGTTAAGAACGTTGGCTGTGAGAAATAAAATTGCAGGATTGTTGTTTTTAATTTTTGTGTGGGGGACCGCAAAAGCAGAATTTTTTTCGTACTCGCCCCCCCCCCCCCCCTGCCGCCTCCCCAGTAAAGTGATTCTAGCGTCGTCCCTGAGTAACAATGACTCTGGCACAACATTAGCTTATCATAGTGTTAAAAAGTGAAAAAAAAACCTAACTGTAAAATAAGCTACATTTAAACCTTTCTTGTTTTGACGGCGGTTCAGTTAAACTTTTCCCTAAACACCAGCCGAGTTCGTTTTGTGTTTTCTAGTTAGTTTAACTAATTATTATTATTTTTTTAATATTATTATTATTATTTATATAGTGTGGACATATAACCACTACGAAGCCATGGTTCGTGTGTAGTGGGTTTTTTGTTTAATCAGGTTTAAACTACAACACCAGGAATTCTAACAAAACCAATATGCAGGGCCTTCGAAAACCACAAGCCAAACTCATCCAGTCTGGAGGCAGAGCGACGTTTGTTTATGGGCATTCTGTATGTTAACGGTGCCAAACTGTATCCAGATGGATGAGTTTGGTTGAGTTTGGATTGGTAGTTATCGAAGGCGCCCATGAAGAGGACAGAAATGGCAAAAAACTGATAATACTTTGATTAAAATACAACTAATGTAATACATTCATAATACAAGGAAAATGGGTAATTATAACAGAATAGAGAGAGAAAAAAACGACACCCCAACAAATTTTGTTCCCCATTTCCCTTTTTTCTTTCTGGTTAATGCAATATTCAACATTTTAATTTGTAAATTAATAATCAGCTCCGAACTTTCCTTTTTAACTTTCTTTTTTAGCTCTGTACTTTCCTTTTATTAATTGAACTTTTTACATTGTGTTTAGACCCTCTCATGGTAGCAACATTTTTTTTATTACTACCGCAGGGCCCTCCCCCTCCCTACCAAAGTTGCCCCCCCCCTCTTTTTATATAAAAAAATACAATAATTTAAAAATTATTGTATTAGAAACAGCGTGAACATAAAATAATAATGCTTACATAAATTTCTTGAAAATGTGAAGAAAGTACGCTCCAGAAGCCATGTACGGCAGTGGGGGGGGGGGGATTGAGGCTTAATGGCGCGTCGACAACTTGGTCATTAGCGCCAACCTCAGTCACAGTGCAGTGGTCCGGGTTGCCACTGCACCACACATTACAGAGATGTTATTCAAACCCCTAATCTAAATCTTGTCATACATCTGTACCTCCTGCAAAAATTGAAAAACACCGGACAGGAGGACAGACTTATCGCCCAACTGACGCGCAATGTCATGCGGAAGATGGAACCGACGACGAACACCATCAAGATGGCGACAATCAACAAAGTGCTACGGTAAAGTGCTTCACCTCCCGCGGCCGAAACCTGTTGGGAGAGCTAAAAGCGCTCCCACAGACCCCCTTCCCCTCTCCCCAGCTCTTTCCGCGCCTTTAATTCCATAACCGACAGAACCTAAAGTCAGAGATGTCAGGAAGGATAATAGTTGAAGGGGTGTAAACCAGAAATTTACCAAATAGTTTCCATCTAGCAAAAGATTTATGTAATTTTTTCGACTGATTTGCCGACTGACCAAAAACTATGTAATTTTGCCGACTGATTTGCCAACTGGCCAAACTTGGGGGGGGGGGGGGGGGTGGGCCCCCCCCCCCAAAAAAAACGTGCCTGGCTAAAGTGTCCCGGGACCCGCAAGATCTAAATCCGGCACTGGCCTAATGGTGTCACTGGAATCAATTATGCGGCGTTTGTATCTTACATATTAAAAAAAAAAACACTTGGAGTTCGGTGGTTCGAACCTCAATCATGTAATCTCAATGAAATATATATCCGTAATAAAATAAAAGCCATCGCAGCGCCGTTTAGCTTCATAATAAAAATCTGCTTTTAGTGTAGAGTTTGATTGTTATCATGCTTGTTTCCTTTACGGGGATTTGTGTATATAATTTCAGGGAATTTTAATTCCACTGTTACCTGTGACATGATTGTCGCCCTGCGCGTTGTTATTCTACTGAGCTAGATGACGGCATCTTTTGAAAGCAAGGGATGATGGGAGGGGAGTGGCGGATGTCAGTGCCAAGGCCCCAGGGTCATCCCAGCGTTATTATATCCAGGAAGATTGTATTGAGCGGTTGAGTGCGGTGACCCAGCGAATGCAGTTCAGTGGGACAGGAAACGCCATAAATACAACCAACTAGGCCTACAGACCATTCGCGTGAATCTTTAGATCAGAGCAAGGAGTAGAACAGGCAGCACTTGTTTGTTATAACAATCGGATTGCAAGGTACTGTACCATATTTCTATACAATAATAATTAAAAAGGAATACTACGGGTAGTGAGTGAATTTACATCATTGAATAGTTATTTAAGATGCCGATAAAATATTATATGCAATTTTATACATCGATACCCTCACAAGGGTAAAGTAAGGGTCTGATATATCAAGTTTTCACCACAGTTTTGTACCGTGGAAAAATGTAAACAAGTTAATTGTAAGGCCTGCAGGTTGTTTGATCATTTCACTATCAAGTAACAGCACCAGGGTATGCAGCAATTTTGAAGTGCATGGTTAATATGCTTTGAAGTAATTAAAGTAATAATTTTGAAACTTGGTTCGTACGGAATGTTTAACACATTTTTAACGTGAATTAAAAAAAAAATTATTAATAATAATATAACAAGAATAACTACGATATCGTTAATTCGCTTCACTCACTCTACTGGCATCGATCCATGCTTCATATATTTTATTCAATGTCCAGACCTTCATAAACTCGTTGTACTGATCATTAGGATGAAAGCTATTTTGAGTTGTTGCTTACAGTTTGTTCGTCACCGTCCATTAAAATGTCTACAGCTTGCATAGTACAACGAGCATGTTTTACATTGGAGTGTTTTTTTATACGTGGAAATCGCTCGCTTTGCTCGTTCATTCCGTGTTCCTCTTTCCTTAAAAATGCGAGGATTGAGTACCTTTTAACACCTAGACATCTACTTTGAACTGAAACTTGCCCCTGACCAGCAAAGAACCAACAAGTTGATTTCTGTTTTCTAGATACAATAGACTCTCAATATAACGAACCTCCGAATAAGGAACTTTTCTGTATAACGAACACTCTGAAACAATTTGGTTGGCTCACCTTCTGTTATTACCGCTATATAAAGAACCTCTATATATAAAGCACCACTATATATTAGAAACAACTCCATATAAAGAACCCTTTTTCAGTGCTGTAAAGGTCTTTTCACATACTGAAAACCATTCTTATAAGGAATTAATTTACAAAACATATATGTCAGAAAACACTGAATTTATCAGGCGAAGAAAAGGACAAACCTATACCAAAACCCAAAATTGATATTTTTTTTCACAGAACAATGTAAAACAATACAATAAGAAAGCAGATGTAGCTTGATTTTATTTATTAGTTTTATATTAGTTTTTATAAGGAACTTCGTAAACACTTCACTTACAGTTTGCTCTAAAGGAACCTTCTGTATTAATAAGTTGTATAAAGACTCAGTTTTTGTTGTACTAGGTTGTTTGTTATAAAGAGGGCTTACTGTATATACGTTTTCTGCATCCAACCAACTGAAGCCGACCAATTGGAAACTTTAAGTCGAATCACGAAGTACAATGTAAAATTATGATTCATAGGTTGATGGCTCTTGGTGTGTTTAAATTACTGCCCAACCTAAATATTACCCATTTAAATTTATTTAATACACGGTGGTGACGTCACGCCAACACATCCCGATGCTAAAAGTGCAGCCGTTATATACGGTTAATCTGAAAACCCACACACGTGACCGTGGGTTAATTTTGATAACCCACACTTTTTTGGATAATCTAACACTTTTTTTGGATAATCTAACACTTTTTCCGCGCTCTACACAACCACTGCTCTACCACGTGACATGCTTTGCAAAACTACCATACACAACACAAATTCAACCAACATAAATAATCACATTTGCAACCTGCGACATTTATCGTACTAACACGAAAAAAAAAAAAACCTCGCGTAGGCTACTATGCTAGAACCCCACCCATGTAAGAATGGCCCAATCCGCCAACCTTTCGCTCCGACAGTACTAAAACTAGGCTACCTACACTTGTAAACACACCTAAATACACCTAAAAACATACGATACTCAAGCGAACAGCACATTTGTAACCTGACGACATTTTCCGCACTAACACAACAAAAAAAAAAACCTCGGCGTACGATGCTAGCCCCCTCCCCACCCCCATCCATGAATGAATAGCCGAATCCGACAACCTTTCGTTCCGACCGTACGAAAACTAGCCTACTGACACCTTCTAAAACACACCTAAAAACCTACGAGACTCAAGCGAATAGCGCATTTTATACGCTATATCTTATTTAAACTAATAAAATAGAAAAAATACGGTTTTACCTTAAACACAAACGTCGATGACTGGGACTGGATATAGGGACGTCCTCGCGTACGTGAGAATTTCGCAGACAGGAAGGTTAAACCGGAAATTTGAGTTCAGGAATTTACGTCATGTTTCACAAATAAAATTTTCAAATAAATTTTTTTTTTATCTTAAATAACTAGATGTTGGCTTGACGTCACACCTTAGCATTAAAATACATATCCGTGAGCCGTTGTCGATTTAACGGTTATAATTGCTCTTGAGCTTGAACGGCTAGTCCACTATCTCGGGGCTGGAGGGAGACACTCGTGGGCTTCGCCCACTCGTGATTCCCTCCACCCCCTCGATAGTGGACTAGCCGTTTCTCGCTCGCTCGCAATTATAACCGTTAAATCGACAACGGCTCACGGATATCTACTACTTATTTTATAGTAGTTTAATAACTACAAAACAATGGGCTACTCGTTAACCTTGCGTTCATAATGTCGCTTTAGATGTGAAGAATTTTCATTGAGCTGCATAATTTATCTGAATATTATGTTCCATCAAACATTGATATCATACATAATGTCAGGATGTTTGAAATGGCAGAAAGGATAATATTAATATCAGCAATGAAAAAGCACCTGTTGGAAGCGTAATTTGATTCTTTCATTTAGTACTATTCTCACGTTCGTACCCTCAAGTCCAACAAACACATCGAATCTCTTTAATGAAGTAGACTAGCCGTAATTCTCGCTCAATTGGCATCGCCGTATTTACCCTCAAAAAAATTTGTCTGTGGCCTTTCAGTTGTTTATGCAAGCTGCGGCTTCAATGCAATACGGCTCCATTCGTGTTTTAGTTTCATCCCTGACTTTTCTTGAGACAGGATCCCAAAATTGTATCCTGCGTCAGTGTGTCGATTCTATTACGCCGGGACCAATGACTTTTTACCCAACTCGAATTGGGTAAATCGTCATTGGTCCCTGCTCAATAGAATCTACACACAGATGCAAAAAACAATTTTGGAATGCAGAATAAAAGTCTGGAATGAAACTGAAAGACGAATGCAACTATATTTCATTGGGCCCGCAGCTTGTGTAAACAATTGACAAATCTCTTTGAGGGTAAATAAGGCGAGCCGATTTTGCGCGAGCGATTCGGCTAGTCTACATCTTTAAGGTGTCAGATAAGACTGAGTGATCCGTGTTCGAACGAGAAACTTGGTGGCAGCCATTTTGGTTTTAATTACTTCCAATGGATGCTGTAAATAAGCCGAAAAGTGTAAATATAGGAGCGAATGCACTGTATTGTCAAACGTAAAGTAAAGCCTAGTAGACTTTAATTCACAATTAGAGACTAAAAAACACTTAAAGAACACCATAACACGTGCAAAAACCTTGCAGTTGACTGAAAACGGCACCCTTCACACAAGAAACGAGAAAGTGAATTTTCATTTTTACTTTCTATGGACAAAACCCCAGTATCCGTTTGGTTTTTTTTTTCTATGATATCGATTTTAGTGGATAGCTTATTAAGCTTTCGTCAGATTGCAGTCGGACGACTGTCAGGTTCCTGCACGGAAATAAAAGTTTCGTCATGTATTTGTATTATACAACATAATAATTTTTTTAATAACATGTAGTGCATATTTATTATATATTTACGAACAGGATTCAGTTCTTGAATGCTTGTCCCTTTGAATGCGCACCCCCTTTCCCGTTTGCATCTGTTTATGCGTCACTATCCGAACCCACTTGGCTCTTCGTCCTGATGTAGGGGTGCCATTCAAATATACACATTATGCGGCCGCAATGTATTGATAATATTCATGTCGTTTGGCTTCAACAACATTGGAGTAAAGGAGAAACAATATCACAACAGCGAAAATTAGCTATTATTTATCACGGACCGTTATTTCATTGGATAACATGACGGACTTGAATCTCCGAACTCGTCATCACAACTCAGCCGCTCCTACCATCTGAGCCATCTCTCCAACAATGGCTTACGAATCACTCAAGGATGCATCAAGAGTCATACGCATGCTGTAGCATTGTTGGCATCAATTGGGAAACAATTTAACTCTGCACTCATAAGTCTGCATTTTGAAAATTAAGTACGCATTTCCCTCGCATCGGGTGGTAATTTCGAGGCCATTCTTTCATTTTGCTCATCAACAACTCTTATGTAGTCGATGACGCCACATTCCGTGTGACCAGTTGAACGGTAGCCATGAAGTGCAAGTGCTACGCTTCTGTAATGGGTATTGATATGGTTTTCTGAACTAGGTTTAAGTTAGTGTTAAGGTTATAGTAGAGTGTATGACTGTATAGGTCTTTTAGACTCTGAATAAATCAAAATCTGTATCTGAAATCTGAAGTTCCACGCGCATCAAAATTATTGCTAAACTGGAAGAGATCGTTGACATGACTTGCTAGCCTTGTTTTTGGGAGCATCCGAGGAAAAATGGCATTTGCCCGTCCAGTGTTTGGCAAAATGTTACAAAACCGTGTAACGTAGAAAAGCTAACATTCAGTATGGGCATCAGCCCCATTCCTACAGTCACAACAATGTACGTAGATCAGTTATCTAAGCAGCTAATACAACGACAAAAAAAAAATATGCATCGAACTATGAAACGATGAATCATGTCAGTGGAGGATCCTGAGTTAAAAGGAGATAATTGCTTAGTTTCGCGGCAATGACGGATGCACTCTATTATGTTCCTCACAGAGATTGGTGAAACAGCATGAGGCCAGGAACAAAGGAGGTCGAGTATCCCTAGCCACTTCGATCCACTTCCACCAGGGCATTCAAGCAAAAAAGTGGGTAACTGATTCCCACATCATCCCACAAGCTGGGTAAGCGGTTAACCCCATCCCATAGGCTGAAGTCTTGACTTAAGTCTGCAACTTAAGTCTGGAAGTCCACTTTTACCTATGTTTGACTAAGTGTTCCAAATCATGTCAAACAGGAAATCTAACATCCAGCTGAATATCGACGGAATCAAGCACCTTTACGCTAACCAACTCTTCAATGTCAATAGCTTCTTGTGTAAGGAGTATTCCATATTTGGCGCTATCATGTTTCGTTTGCACGCTAGTACCAACTCATTCGTTTAAGCAGCTGTTAGTGAAATGAGTTATAATCATATTGTATTAACTTAATAATAAATGAGTGCACACACTGGTTAAAATTGTTCCAAGTATTCAAAGCACTAAGCACGTAACAACAACGTCTGGAAGTCTGCTTCTACGAAATAAATACCCATTTCTATCATCACGCTGTAAATTTCGAGGCCTAATGGACTTATTTTCGCTTAGTTTAACAGGCGCATTCCAGAAATCCAATCAAGTGTGAGTGGGGCTAAAAGTGAATGTAAGGGTCAAAACGCATCAAAACGCACCTCAGTTCTTAGGACACTCACATTCGCTTTTGTGACTGTACTAAAATTTTTGACCCTTACCTCAGATGTTTGCACTCCCATTTGCCCTTTCACACTCAAATCAGTGGATTTCTGGAATACAGCTGTAAAACTGTAAGTATACTGGGCTGAAAAACGTCCATTTTTCTCATCAACAATGGCGGTGTAGCAATGATACGCCTCGTGTTTCTGAATTATTCGCCAATTCTGAAGTTATATATCTGAATTTGAAGAGGAATCGTAAGCTCTTCTTTACTGGTCAAATCATGCAAATGCTAAATAAATTCAGCTCGTTTAGCTTTTCATCTCTTAACTAACTGCTAAGAACAAAAATGTGGACTTTATCGCAGTACAAAATATCTTATAGGTATATAAGTTTATTCAGCTCAAACTTATGCAGCTCAAATATAATGCAAAATAAAACTTAAAGAAGTGTACTCATCCGATAAAAGATTGCGTGCGTGAGGGCAGCAAATGAAGAAAAAAAAAAGAGCTGATTATTTCAGTCGCGAAAAAAAAATTGTCTCCAACAACAGTATCAAAATCAAGACGAAAAAAAATTAAAAAAATGAACGTAAATGAAGAAAAAAAACACAATCTCAATTCTCAAAAGAAAAACTACGCAAGTAATATAACCAAAATGTTATCTTAACAAAAGTACATAGAACAAAAACAAGCTGCAAAACATCAAACTATGCAAGAAATAAACTATCAACGATCAACTCACTATGTTAAACATGTAATGCTTTCCACTTTGCTATCTCTTAATTAACCACCCAAACAGATGTTCCACGAACATGTCGAAATTACATATTTCTTTCATATAGGCAAGTTGTACAATTTGCTACCAAGGTAGAAATTGGATATATGTTGCTTTGAAAATTTTGGTTTGCTACGAATTTGGATTGGAAACTTGTGATTCACTAGTAATGAATCACATAAAAAAGTGAGTCATTCGTAGTGTGGTAATTCGTGAAAGGCGTGAAAAGGTGAGTTCAGTTTTTTTTCCATAATTCTGAAACTGGCAGGATACTGTACTATGAATAAATTAGTAAAGAGTGATCGCGTTGCTTTGTAAATGTCATCCCTCTAACTCTCCCTAAAACAAAAAGAATTAATTGTTAAGGATTACTACCAAGCCTTTTTGCCATTTGAAGTCATGAAGCCAAGTTCTTTCGCCAACATCTTAAACCAACTAACTAAGACTTCCAACGTTTAATGAAATAATTGAAAACTACATTGTTCATTTGAACAAATTTTGCTGGATTTCGTAGTCTCGGTGGCATTAACTTGACGCACTAGAACTTATCCCGACGCCAAATTTCAAAATGAATCATCGTTCATAAAAGGTGAAATAATAGCGTCATTGGTGTAATTCAATGCCGAAAAAAAAATAAACGGGTTGATGTTTACAGATAAAGGAGCGGTGTCTCACCTTCACCCACTCACTGATGTTTATACATGATGACCCGACTGCACACTTGACACCAATAACACAACACCATTTAAAGCCAGTAACTTGGTGTTCAAGCTTCTATCAGTTTAGAGTGTGTCAGTTTAACATCTGACCTGCACCCATGACTTGCATGTTTTCTCCTCATTTTTTGTCGAGTTGCTACACCTTGGAAAGAACGACATGTTGCGTTGTGAACACTGCACGTCTCTATTCTGCTGCAGTATTGCAGTGCTTCTTGGACAGAATCTATAAAACTAGTAAGATCGTAATATTTGTTCGTTTGTCTGTTTGTGTGTCAGCAGTGGGAATCTCGATAATCCTCATTCTATTGAAGTCCGCTGTCGGAATCTTAATTCTTTTGTTTGTTTGTATGTCTGTCAAAGGATTCGAACTGTCTTTTCAGCAAAGATGCACAATACTCTGATGACGTCATGTTTTTTCCAGTCACAATATTTTCATTCAAACGGGATCTAGGCCTTGGATCTAACTAAATCTAATGAAAGCTTGGGCGACTAGTAACGGGAAATCACAGTATTTTCATGCAAACGGGAAATACAACAATGCTCTATAAAACAGGCCGTATACAGGCGGCTGTCCTACATACAACTAAGATCGTAGTTTTTGTTTTGTTTTTTGTTCGTTTGTTTGTGTGTGTGTCCGCAGTGGGAATCTCGATGACCCTTATTTTATTGAAGTCGCAGTGGAAACCTGGATAATCCTTTTTCTATTGAAGTCCGCAGTGGGAATCTCGATCATCTTAATTTTTTTGTTTGTTTGTGTGTCTTTTAAACTGAATTGTCTGTATAAGTAATAATTCGACCTGTATTTTTAACAAAGATGAACAGTACTGATGACGTCATGTTTTTTCCAGTCACAATATTTTCATGCAAAGGAATCTAGGCCTCTCTTAACCCTGAATCTAACTAAATGTAATGAAATCCAGGGCAACTGCTAGCGGGAAATCACAATGTTTTCATGCAAACGTGAATCCCGCCATATACGGGGAACTGCCCTAGGTATCACAGTATTTTCATGCAAACGGGAAATCACAACCGTGATCTATAAAACTGGCTAGGGGCTGACCTAGCAAAATTTATAGAAAAATATTAACATTTAATAATTTGGCAATTGGAATTGGGCGACATTTTCGGTGTTAAAGTCAATATCTGCTACAGAAATGCATGCCAATACCTCCTTGTGTAACATGTAAGAGAATCAAAAACTTGAATTTACGTTAACTTTTGAAAATATTAGGTTCGTGGCATTCTAAAGCAGCTATCGGGCAGCATCTTCCTGGTGTAGTATAATCCACCCAAAACCAAAACTGGTATAAAAACCCGAACAGAAGGACCGTGCTCACAACACCATGCATCCGTGTGCAAAAGTTCAGCTACGTAGGCGTTCTCAATTTTGCGCTAGCCATGAGCAATGAGTCTATGGAATTTAACATGGGGCCAGAGTTACTATAGTTACTAATTAGTTACTAACATAAAAACAACGTTATTGACGCATGTCTCTCTCTATGGATGGTGGACACTCATCCTTTAACTTTAATTTTTTCTTTATCCCTGCACCTTCCCCTTACATTAACCACAATTTGAAAGATTTCTGTCGCATCGGATTTATCCTGACATGCAAAAATAAGCTTTTAGTTGCTTACAGTTAACAGACACATGTCTGCTAGTGAGGCCGCCTTTTTATCATTAACAATCAATTTTTGTAACAATCGGATGTCTACAATGGGATGATCTACTGTTACTTGGGGGCGACACACTAGCGTGTGTCTAGATGGTGTATTTACTCGCAAAAACGTTTGATAATAATGTAAGCAAAATTAGTTTACATCGTAACTGCCAAAATGCATTCAAAACAACCAAATGGACTTTATAGCAAAGCCTCCCATACACCTAGGCTAACGGCCCGTAAAATATTTGTTTCATAGTGGAAGTGCTTTAAACATAGTAACAGAGACCGGTTAGATGTCGGACCAGCATCGGAGCAGGTATCGGTATAGGGTCGGTTAAAAATCGGTATCGGTCAATCCATAGAAAGAACCCGCAAGTTTTCGTAATTCAAATTTCGGATACTCGGCTGGCACCGAGTTTCGCTTCCCAAGTGCGATCACTCAGTTTGAGTTAATACCTGCTCGAGATGACACATGTCACATCTGGTGGCCAAGGATGACAAGAGAGCAGCAATAATGACGAAAAAAAAGATCCACGTGTCGTCGTTAGTCCTAGAATTGAAATGAACCCGGCGTCTTTTGATTGTGTCTCCTCATCAGTTCAGTGGTCGCTCCATTGTGATTCTTGGTTATCATTATGATACTCTCAATTGTGAAAACTCTATCGTCATTTGTTCTATATGTTTACGGTCAATGGCATGAAGTGTATTGTCACTGTGTCAGGCTTCACCAGGTGCAGTTGTTGTCAGAGGAATTCGTGTGTGAATTTCTGCTCTTTAGACTTTTTACATGTCTGGTGCTGACGCGTTCAGTTAAATGGTTAGTGGCATTAATCATTATCTGAACATGTTAGCACCAGAAGGTAGTGTTAACAGGAACCACAAAAGAAACAGACATTTCTGACCAAAACACATTTACTCTCACCGATTAATACCAAACAATACCGAGAAAGGGAATTGAGTTTCGTATCACAATAATTATGGACCATAAACTCAGCCAGAAGAAACAATTGTGAACCATGCGTTTTAACAGAAAAATCTGAAATTCAGAACTTCACAAACAACGATGACAATGACATTGTTATGGGTCATTTTTCAATATTTTGGCGGTTATAAGAGCAACACAAAACGATAAAAAAAAAAGAAGGTTTAACATCAAATCAGGGTAAATTTCCGATTTGTTACCTCTTTCTGCAGTCCTATCTCTAACAGCTCTGTTTTCAGAGGAGACATTGTTCATTTACAATCAATTTAACCAGAAACGTAAGCCTGCCCGTAGTGTTTATTTATCTACGATTATTTCATTGAATTTTAATCACAGGGGGCTCGTCGTCACTCACACGCCGCATGGATACAGATAGTGTGTAGTCTGTATTCATACGGCACGTGAGTGACGACCAGCCCCTATAATTAAACAAAAATACAGATGCAAACCTATTTATGTTGCCTTTTGGACTTATGCACGTGTTAAATGCTACCTATGGACGTTTCATTTTGGCCGTGTCAGTATGGCTCAGCGGTAGGACCTCGGTCTTTGGTTTCAAAGGTCATGGGTTCGATTTCCCGCTCAGGCAGTCTGGCATTGGGAAATCACAACACATTTGCTCATCCCTCC
>JAHWFP010185041.1:8068-39286 GCA_023313725.1 Lithobius niger | reverse complement strand
CAGCGTCCTATTTTACCAAAGGTACGCAAAAAGGCATCAAATATCTAACACGTGCGTGAACTGGTGTTGAACCAGGATGCGAAACACGCGATCTATTTCCCAGTCGGCCCTGGAATAAACGTTGAACAGGCCACTTGATTCACGCTTCTGCTCGTGGAATGCCGTGGAACGTGAAGGTATCGCATGCCTTGACATTCATAACACGAGCGATATTTTTTGCACCAATCTATTGGGTTAAAACCAGTACAGCGTATTTTTAACGAGCGTTATCCTAGAAAATATTTACGACCCCTTCTTCTACATTTGGCCGTATGTGGTTGCTACCCAAAAAAAGAGATGGAACATGCAGTAATATTATCATTGAAACTCCATAGAACCCTTCAGGCCCTCTATTATGTCTGTCCTCCTGACAGCAAACATTATCCACTTTAAACAGTGTTAGTTTACCTCTTTTGACGAAATTCTGAATTGAGTACAAGATTTTTTAAGTCTGTGTAATTTTGCGTTCAGATAACGTCTGAAGTGCCTTCTATGTAGGCCATACGAAATCAAGAAGATTGAAATGGCCGTCATAAATCATAATTCAAATTAAAAACTTCAACCAACTCGCTTGTCCACAATTTCTTAAAACACGGCCAAAAACCTGAGATTGAAAAAGCTCAACATTTATTTCACTTCCTTTACAATAATCCAAACATATAAATCTGAAGACTGTAATCATATCCATCAGCAATCAAAAGATAATCAACTTATGCCTGCTTTATATCTTGCACGGGAGTACGGAGATTTATTTAAATTTTTCTGCCTTCTAAAGACCCACACCAGCACCTGCGACCTTTGACTTCGTCATGATATGCAGACCCTTCTCCTTAGCTGTCCGAGTTTGGTTTGCGGCTTCTTTGGCTTACTACTGTTATTATACGAGTCAGGTAACAGATTCGAACTAGCAACCCAATTCGTCCCCAGATCACTGACATAGTATATTTATCACTACGGACACTCCTCCACTGGCATAAAGATGACCCACTGAACTTATCACATCAGTGTCGTAGTGTCCAGCAGTATGTGTACATTTAATTAAAACCGATATTTTTAGGTTAGAATGCCGTAAAACGGTATGCCTCCGTACGTTGTCACAATTCCAGTCGTGGATCTTCAACTTGTAGGATTACAGGCATGACTCACATCGACGTAGCCCTTTATACCTGTATTGTCAGGTTTTACGACGAGAATATAATCTTTTGTTCTCTTAAGGTATCTCAGAATCTTCCCGTTCTGCCAGTCCTCAATTTTGGGGTTTGCATCATACTGTGCTAAACTATAGATACCATGTATTGTTGGGTCGTGTGCCATTGGTAATAAAAGCTAAACTTCCTTTGAGTTCCGTCAATGGTACTTTGTCCATCTGTACTGGGGTTATTTGTAGTTCTGACTGTCCCCCATCTTACTGGGGAAATCACGGATAACACCTTTGCAATGTAGCCTCTTTGGTTTAGTGATAAGAATCCTCAGTGATGGGCAGTAAGTAGGTAACTACATGTAGTTGGAGCGATTGTTGTTGAACTACTTTTTTCATTTTCTTAGGCCAACCAGTAATTTTATAGAAAACGATAGATTAAAGTGCGTTTTCATTATTATTATTGGGAATGGTGACGAAATTATTCAAATTCTGGGAAATGCAGCATTGGACAATCTTATTCATTGCTAATACTGAGAATAGCACTTAATCTGTCTTTGATCCAGCTCTCTACACCATAGAGTAGCAGTGTAAAACTCTGACCTTCGCCCAAACCTTCCACAGTGCATATGAGTTGTGAGTTAGACTTTGATGTATGACTGTGCCTTTTCCTTCGGCATACACATGGTTAGGTGCAGGTTGAAGTAGATCACTTTCATTTGCGCTTCCTTAAAACACTGTTACTGTTAGTGTTGTGGTTATTAATCTAATTTTTTATTGGACTACCTTTAAATTATTTATTTTTACACTCACCATATTAATATAAGTAGGTAAAAACTAGATACAACTACTAACTCCCACAAAAGAACTGTAACTGTCTTTGCAACTAATTTTTTTTTTAAACTAGTAAGTTATACGTTGTGACTGTTTTTTCACTGTAGTTAGTAACTGTATTAAAATTACTTTAGTAAATGTTACACATTCCTTTGGATCCTGAGGATGTTCTGAAAAAAAACAAGCTTGTATTTCAAGCTTGTATTTTATCAGTCCAACCATATAATATATCGATACCTCAAAACTTGTGGTAAGTATTTTCTTAAGGTCTTTTCTGATCTTGATACTTAAGGATAGTGGCAGTATCACAGGCTTTAAACATTAAACTATGCACTTGAGCACCCTCGGTAAAAACAAACACGCATGCATCGGACCTGCAGCAATACATTCCATTTTTGAATGTCTCTTAAGCGAATCGTATGTACTACTGGCAGCCTGTTTTGTTTCGTCCTTGTGGTCGTGCCTCAAAACTTCTGGTAAGTTTTTTTTGTCAAACCACTAAAACACGTACCTCAATTACCTCAGTAAAAACACACACACACACACTCGTAGGACTTGCAGCGGTACATTCCATGTTTTGCTCTCTTAACCAGTTGGTATGTACACTGGTTGCTTCACCGTTTTAAGACTTAAAGACATCTTATGATTTTGCAAAGAGCCTTTCTTCTTGTTCAGGTGTGATAAAACCTACATGCTAGTGCATGAAAATATACTCCTTGTCGCCAAGGTAACCATTGAGGTAAGTTGTATTAATGTCAAACTGGTCAACATAAAACCCCTGCTGAATAGCTGCATTGATTCGTAGGCGATTTGTTGGTAGGCATGCAACCGGGGAATATGTTGCAAAAAGTTTTTTAAACATCCATTGTAAGGATGTTTAACTAACCCAATGTCAAAGTTGGAAAAGATCCCAAGCAAGCTTTTCTTGTAAAGTATTGAAGCTACAACTTCCTGTATTGTGTAGTCCGTGGTTATGCGAGACTCTTCTTCATAATACAAGTCCAACTAAGCCCAACTAAGATAGGAACTGTATTTCTTGCAGCGAGGAACACAGCTACTATCTCAATTGGCATTGGGCATACTAGACAAAACAGCAAGAATACAAAAATTGGGTCAAACCGGAATGATATTCGTATTTTAACATCTCACTTTATAATTTTTTAGGCTACTATCTTTGACGATCTATTAGCATAAATCATTTTAATTTTTACCCCGTTAGTTCTTTAGATTTTGATCTCATGGTGGCCTTACTATTAGCAAACGATTAAAAATTATTACATGAGCACACACAGATGAACCATCGAGGTTATTGTAAGCACGCAAAGGTTCATTTAATTGCAGGATGTTAATAAAATGGTTCTCAATATTCAACAGAAAATCTCATAGACGCTATATTTTAAAACGGATTTTTAGCAAGGGATTGACTAACGGTAAATAGATAGAACTTTGGGGCCGTACTTGATGTGGAGGATCGAGAAAAATGGCGCCGACAGGAATGTGCCTTTAATCCTGCATATAAACCATTATACAAGTCACTACAATTAACCATTAACCCATTAATACGAATCATGAAACACCATCTTGGCCAACACTTAATATTGAAAAAAAAAACAAGTGAATGCAGCAGTAAGGTTTAACATCGACTAACGTGAATTAACGTAAAGTTATAAAAATAAGCATTTGCCTTATATTTAGTATAGTAAGTTGATACGTATAAAAACTCAAACAGAAATGGACAAGTCCACATAGGGAAAATTCCCAATACCATAAAGCTAACAGCACACTCGTAACAGATCAATTATTAATTATTGATTCCTACTACGTGAGGAAATAAGAACAATATTAAACAAAAGGGCACATCACTCAATTAGCACCAAGCACAATGACCATGATATTGATTTTTCTACAAGTTTGCTGTCGACGAGGACGCTTCACGTTGATCTGAAGTCACTCTCTTTCCCATGATGTAATTGTTTTTTGACGAATGCTATTGACAATATTTTTTATTGACTGTACCCAGACGAAGTTGTGGCACGAAGCCACAGTAACCAACGAGCAAGACTGGTCTATTGGCAGTGATAGATTAGCTTTAGTTTACGCATTCTTTTAGCCGGCATTGTCCTACCATTGATTTGGCGTAATGAACCACTATGTGTACAAAACTCAACTTCATACACGTAAAATGTATGGAAGATCTGTGACAAAACATGCAGGATCTAATATGATTGATGAAAATAAACCTTCCTTGATGAGGAAGGTGGTTTGGCGATCAGTTGTAATGATTTTGGTAGCAGCATCTATTTTCCAATGTGGAGGAAGAATTGAACTTTTTCTGACGGATCCTTCCGAAATCAAAACAACTCATATTTATAATGGTACAGTTGATTTTCCATCAATAACTGTTTGCCCTTATGATAACATTCAAGCTCATCCTTCTGTTAACTTCTTCCTTGCGGGTGAAGCACTCAACAAAACTGACACCGAAATGTCACCAGCTGGAGAAATATTTGAAAAAATAGGCTTGTCTGGATTATGGAATGTGTCTTCATTAGATGTGCAGAGACTATCGTATATAGTCAACAATTATATGGCAGCTTATGAAATGGTAAGTTTATTTCCCGTGGTCGAAGTGGAAATTTAATGAAAGTTGTTTGATTCTAAAGTATAGTAGAAATGATAAGTTTGAAATTATCAGTTAAGCGTAAATAAACAGTCAGGAACTTTAGACTTGGAAATATTCCAATACCGTTTTTTACTTTTTATAAGAACGCATAAGAACAAGTAAGAATGCTAAAAATTTGAGAAATGTGTGGGAAGAAAGCGAATAATTCTGTATTTTCATACGTGTATATTCGTAGTTCTGGGTTCGAGTTTTCCCTTAGGAAAGACTGAAATCTACTATTACAAAAACTTTGAAACAAATAAACTTTCGAAGGCCTGTAAGGCCTGGCATTGTCCTGCAGGCCTGTCTCAGACGTGAGCCATAGTAAATATTGAAGAGTCCTGACGACAACAGTAAATCTACTCGAGTAATTAACAAAGGAGAACCTGATACGAATGCCATTCTCCAGTCTCTTATCACACTACTTCCAGATGAGATTATCTAACAAATAAATAAATAAATATACAACGTGATTTTAATGACATAAAACTGCTTCAAATTTAAAACTGCAACTAAATGAGATAATCCAGACCCATTTTCTACACCTTGTGGCACATCTCGAAATGCGTTGTCCTGTTACAGGCCTTAGCAGCTAGGTGCTAATAGTGAGTTCTTAACAAAAGTAAAAGATTATGACCCGAAAAGTGACGGCTCAGTGTACATATAGTCACTGATTACCTCTATTCCCTGATATAATCCCACTAGACTTATCCTTGGAGTGTAGGTGAATGATAACACATGAAGACGTAGGAAAACAACACTGCAGATCGAGAAGCTGGATTATCTGTGTACATATAGACACTGATTACCTCTATTCCTTGATATAATCCCACTAGACTTATCCTTAGAGTGTAAGTGAATGATAACACATGAAGACGTAGGAAAACAACACTGCAGATTGAGAAGCTGGATTATCTGTGTACATATAGTCACTGATTACCTCTATTCCCTGATATAATTCCACTAGACTTATCCTTGGAGTGTAAGTGAATGATAACACATGAAGACGTAGGAAAAACACTGCAGATCGAGAAGCTGTATTATCTTTGCTATTCCGAATATCAAGTAGGGTCAGTTAACACAAACTTTTCACGATGTTGATTATTGTCTGAATTTGCACTTCGTTCGAAACTGCACTCGTACTGAGATGTAACTAAAGAATAAATAACAAAGTAAAGAGTTAACCAAGCAAACAGTCTGCATTAAAGACTAGCATTGTGAGAATTACAAGATATTCTAATCTGAGAAAGAATGGGAAGATAACTACCCTGAGGGGCTCGACTGCTTGCAGACTGTTTTTGTTCGCAAACTCTTTAACTTATAATTACTCTTTATATGTTACTTGCATTTCGTCTAATGTGCAGGCTAAGTAGTAAGTTGCTTTCTCTCCAGTATGTGTTCACTACTGAGAAAGATTGAACAGCTACTAAACTCGCTGGAGCCTGCAGTCAGTATCTTTCCTGATAGTGCATTGGTAAAGCAGTAGACTAGCAAGTGGAATGTTCTGAGTTGGAGTCCCATTCGGGGCAGTTTCTCTTCTTTATTTCTCACATTGTTACTTTTTCATAGCAAATTTAAATTATACACATAAGTTTGGAATACCATATATGAATTTAATCGAAATGTATTTTAATTGTTTTATGTCACTTACTATGTTGGGTATTTTTATGCTTCAATTATATAACAATTGCTACCTACAAATTTATTGCATCATTTAACAGGATTCAGAAGAACCTAACTTGGCACTGAAGAACGTATCATATACCAACACTATTTATGGCAGATGCATAACGCTCAATGGTAATCAATTTCAATCAAGCCTTTACGTATAAGGGGACGCCACGTTCTTATTTTTTCAACATTTTTTGTTTTTCGTGCAATCTAGAAAAATCTGTCAAGCATTTAGGCCTCCAGACAACCATTGGAGCAGAGATATTTGGAAACAACGAATTTCTTGGATTTTACAAGGTAAAGTTCACATTGAGCAGAATGTAAGTTCCAATTTAAAAGCTTTAATTGAAAGGAGGACATTATAAGTGATCAATGATTGTAGATGAATATAAAGAATTGTGTTGATATCTTTACATTTGTTAGTTTTGCATTACCCCTTTTTGAATTTTTATCTGCCTTCAAACTGGTGATTAGCAGTTTCTTTCTTATATTATTTTCGCTTGTTATGCGTTGCATCCCATTTCATGCTCTAGAGTTTCAAAACGGCAATTAACCATTTAATTAAAAAAAAATGTTTATTTGCCCTTTCCAATATTGAAATATTCCATATCACTAAGTCTTAACATGTGATAACATTGAAACGAAACAAAGGCTTTGTTTGTCAAATCACGGTTATGAGTCCTTATGTCTTAAAGTCCAAGCTTGTATTGAACTATTTGGTTGTGCATTACTCAATTTAATCACCAGGGCATCTCTGGTAGGAACAGAAGCGAATCTCCTAACTCTATAAAGTTCATTCCATTTTTTTTTAAATATGCGTCACCAATACATTAGATATTTTTAGGAACCTAGCTCCACTACCAATGAAACAAACAGAAAACAGGAACGGAAGTTAAGCTTATATTTATAGAAAGAACGTAGCATGAAAAATTCCTGATTGTTATCGCTGAATGATTACCATTCATGGTCATGCTTGCAAACTTAGGTGTTAAATAGTTCAACAATGGAAGCCCAATTTTCTTTTTTGATTCTTGCTGTACTAATGGAACTTTGTTTTTGCAAGTTTCTAATTTATTCCCGTGATGCGTGATGCATAATTAGGAAGTTGGCAGTAGAATGACCATGATAGAATTTGGCAAGGTCATCATCTTGTCCATCATATTGTCCCTCTACTCTTATCACCCTACTTTCATGACTCTTCTCCCATGATACATCTCCAAATAAACCATGAAGTATATGTAGAGCTCGAGGTGAAATTCGGAACACAAAATGGACACTACTGAAACATAGATTGGGTATACTTAGTTCGAACCGCTGAAACAAATAGCTGTGAGTCTATAATGTTTTTTTAGGTCCACTTCCATCGCCACGACGACATAGAGCTTATAAAATATACTATCATCAACAATGGCATGAAATTTAAGGGAGGTACCAACTGGGATTTTTATCTAGCGGCCACACAGGTAAGATATTTTGTATACACACGACATCTACATCTTATTGTATTCTTTAAAAAAATCATCTGTGGTGAACATTTTTGAAAGTTTGTTAAGTGTAACACAGTGCTAAACAAACTGTCACATCTTTACAGGTGTTCCTTTCTAAATAACTTAAACAAGTCGACGTCCTATCAGATTTTTCCAAAGAATTTCGCTATTAATATTTTACTTTTTTTTTTACCTATAAAGTGTGCAGCTTAGTTTTATTTCTGATCAGTCTATTCTGCATATTTTATCGTCTATCAAGCATATTTGTTAATTTATTTGAGATAATTCAGCGTTACATGTATACACACTTTGTCCAGTGTGCGTAACGCCTCACTGTAAATTTATAAAAATATGTATATATTTTGTCGACTGGTATATATTTTGTTTATTGAAAACGTACAGTATTAATGTCAATAATAAGTAAATTTTCTCTTTTCTGTTGCTTTGTAGCTGATTTACAGAAACACCAGGCTCAATCCGTGTGAAGAAAATGCTGCGATTGCTTCTAGCTGCCTGGTTAATTGCATTGAAGATGCTGTACACTTGGGTATAAAATCACCATGCAGGTAACAAACTGAAAAAATAACATCAATTTTAACTTTGAAAATAGTGTACTGGAAATTCTCTCTAGACTGAAGCTGTTTTATTGGCGGATCATGCATAGCCTATAACGGATAAAAAATTGCAAAATGTTGGTTGGTTGGTTTGTTAGTTGGTGAAGCCTTTGTAGTCTAGGAGGAGCCCAAACCAAAGGACAGCTTTCTATGAAATTTGCCACATTGGTATACAGCCCAAAGAGTATTGCTGATCTACAATTTGCCATAAATTGATTAATTATAATCCACGAATTTATGTTTATTCAAATTTTTCGACCTAACACTCGCAATATGTAAATTTGGAATTCGAGATAGTTAAGGGATTCCCACTGCGCTGCTGGTAATCAAGTGAATTTTTAAAAACTGTCAAAATAAATCAATCGCTGCTTCCTTATAGCTAAAAAATCTTTTTCGACTTAACTGAACGAAATAATAAAATTTGATTATCGCATTTTAACCACTAGAGGACGGCAGGCAAATGAGGGTAAAACAAAAGAGTTCGTTTCATGTGTAAGAGATGCTGGAGGAATTCACCCAACCTGGAGACCGAACTGGAGTTTACACTATCAACGGAAATCCAATATATGAACCCTCAAATCTCCGCAGCATGAGGAAACAACTTATATATAACTAGGAAACTAGCTTTGGGCATATTGTAGGCAGAGTGCACTCAACTGTATTTCAAATTTATATGTATTTTTTATTTATTGACTTTACCCCAATTTGTTAATGCTTCATAAAAATCTGGATGCAATACTCACTTGGCTAGGTTTCGGCTTTTCACCTTTTGGTGTGATGTACTCGGGCTTTTTGCTGGCCTTTTTCTTATTTTAGATTTTTTCAGTAAAAGCCTAGCAAGCTATGTATCATATTTATTTTAGTAGTCTTTCGTTTGCTGTAGCATTTAGTTTCTGTTTAGTTATTTCAGCCTCGTTTCACAACCCATACTAAAGTTGTGGGTCATTGCTGGCGACAAAAAATAAAACCGTTGTTTGAGCTGCTGCCGCTACTAATTCTTACATTGTTTACAGCAACTGCTGCAATAATTGACTTCCCTAGATTAAAAAAATTTATAATAAGGCTTTAGTTTTTGGACGAGATCTGCCACTGACGTCGAAATTCAGCTGACTAGTTCATTAACATAATTACACATTGGTTTCTTACCTTCATGCAGGGTTTCTTGAGTTTGAAGTACAACCTGAACAGGAATTAGTTGTGCGGAAAGTATTTGACGTAACACACTTATGTACCGACATCCGCATCTCAGCTCTCTTGTAACAATACAAGGATGCAGGAACACAATAATTAACGAGGGCTGAGAACTGGTAAGCCAGCCACACTCGAATACAATACAGATGTAGGTACAAAACATGACATAGGGCTGCCCGGTGCTGAGAACTCTTTCGCAGCACTCGATTATTTTTGTAACGAAACCCGTGTTACACGTCCCATTGTCTAAAATTTACGCAAGTTATTTTCCAGCATAATAAACACTGAAAAAGAGAAATATCAGTAAAATTTCAAGTATTAAAATTCACTACAATGTGACACCCATTAGGCACAAAGTAGCTCTTTTAAAACTTAAAGTAGTTCTTTTAAAAGTTTCTTTCAAATCAGTTGTTTCGGCGGTACATTTTTGTTTACCTATGGCTGGTTCGTTTCCATTTAAACGTCAAACGTTTTTGAAAATGTTTTAATGGGTTTTTTCATGATTCTCTCTACCAAAAAGACAATAAGGCAAAGAAAACAGGCAAAGGGTGGGGAGGTGGTGGAGAGGTGGCTTCAGCCCCAATATACGGGCGCCCTTGCGCACTGACTTCCGACAGAACCATCGACACTATATTATTCAGTACTCTCTTCCGAAGTATATCCATCAATATACAAATCAAAGAAATCCTTGAATACCAATGCGGAAGCGATAATAGAACACTATACGCAAACGAAGACGTTTTTTTCCTTTCTCCCTATTGAACTACTCCATGCACTACATCATTATTGACGTCGCGTGCTTCTTTATTGTCTGTCAGAGATGCGGGCATCGGCTATCGCCTTCTTCCCTCGTGCAAAGAAATAACAATCGTTCGGGCCTGCGGCCTTCGACATCGTTTTTTCTCAGCATTCGGGAATCAGGTGATAACCTATCCGTCCACTAGTATCCGGTGACAATGGATTGTATAATCGTGGCACTTGTGATTAAGACACCATGCACACAATCAAACGTCATTACTCCAGGCCGGGAACGTAACTAAATCTTAAACGCAACTGTGTAAACGCCCTTAATCCACTTTTCATTAATGCTCTATAAAACTAGAACGCGATTGCGTCAATGCCTCTGTTGTGTTCCATTCCAATGACAACAGAGACAGTCTGTTACTAGTAACGACTCACAAGTCCTAACATTAGTTAATCACAGAAATTCGTGCCAACTTAACAATGACTGCAAGTCCCTAAGCGTCGCCAAGCATGCACACAAGACAGGCATTCACGCCAAACTCTACAACAAAGCCTGGATCCTCATTACGAATTCAACCAATCTCGTACACGAATCAGTCCAAAAGGGGCTAAGACGCACATCGGTGGCCACAAAAGCAAGTGTTCACCAAATACAAGTGCAATGCCGATTGTCTTACCAACAAACTTGACATTGACAGAATAAAAGCACTCAAAGTAGTTCACGTTTTAAAAAGCCAGCAAGTGCACATGTATACAGTAAAATGCGACGTTTCGGGATTTATCATCCCGTTGTCAAGCAAAAAATATATTTTATAGCATAAGCTACAAGTCAACAAGATACACTTAAATTTAAGTGTATCTTGTTGACTTGTAGCTTATGCTATAAAATATATTTTTTGCTTGACAACGGGATGATAAATCCCGAAACGTCGCATTTTACTGTATACATATGCACTTGCTGGCTTTTTAAAACGTGAAGTGCGTTACCAACAAACAGCAATCAATCTGCAAACTACGGAAGCTATCGAAGACCAGTGCAAACCACAGTTTCAAGTGCAAAAACAGTCATCATATACACGATTTACCACGGTGACATACTCCCCCACTAAGGTCAATGAACCTTACTTATCGCTTTCGAGCACCTCCAATACACATACCTTCACGAAAAAGATTCCCGTAACAGTCACGATGTCAGCAACACACACCTGACAATCTATGCCTTGGTACGCACGGGTGAACACTCCTCCTTGCCAAGAGTTGTGGGGACCATCACCATGTGCAATAAACACTAAGTTGTTCACCTTCACTGGTTCCACTTGCTGGAACCATTTTGTCCTCCTGGTTAGTGTTGGCAGGTACTCCTGAACCCACCTCTTCCAGAAATGGTCTGCAAGTCATTGGGCAGTACGCCACTGCTTTTGAAGGCATAAGTCTGTGTCCATGAAAATCCCATGGGGCTGCCACCGCTCAAGAAGCTAATGAGGAAATGGTCGGTTGTCAATGCTTCTGAGTCGTCTACGTCCACTGAGACGTAGGTGAGAGCTAGACTGCTCACACTGAACTCGGCACCCTCAAACAGTGTCCGTAGGATTTCCTCACTTGGAGCTCTTGCATTCAACGTCGCATGCAGTGACTTCTTCACAAATTGCACCTATCTCTCCCAGCTCCCCCATAAGTGGAACAGAAGGTGGATGAAGTGTGCCGCAATTCCTTGTGAGCTTAGGTCAACTTCGATCCTGTCTTGGGAAAGCTCGTTTTGAGCTTCTCTTAGCTCCTTTGTCCTGGCCTTGTGACGACATCTTCTCGGGAATTGCAACGTCTAAGCTGTAACCCTGATCAGCTTGGGCCACTCGGAGAAGTGAAGCTCATCGGGCACTACATCTCCCATCGTCGTGGTCGCAGCAGTGAACTCCTTCTTGAGTTCATCACCAGTTCTTGGATCTTTGTTCCCTGTGGAGCGAAATTCTTTTGGGATGTGGTTTAGCACCTCTCTGAAACAACACACCCAGTTGCCAATATGAAGGCCCCGTCTCCGGTGTACTTCAATCATGTCAGTGATTAGTTTCACAGCTTCGTCATCGGAGTGAGGGCTGTCCAAGTAGTCGTTCACATAATCAGGCTAGATGATCGCTTCCACTGCCTCTGGGAATTCTTGCTGGATTCAATAGCATTCTTGTTCTTCACAGACTGTGCTAGGCTTTGCAAACACGTGGCACCAAAAACCATCGCTGACATCTCCATTGTATCGGACGGCCTGTCTCGATCCATTCCCCACCACAAGAATCTTTGCCCTGGCAAGTCTTCTTCACGGATGTGCCCTTGGGGGAACATCCTGGGCATAGCTTGCACAGTTCTCCTGGAAGTAGGCTGACTAGGTCTGGTCCATTGAGCAATGTGTTGTTCAGGCTGGCTCTGTCACCTTTGACTGTGGCGTGGAAAACTATGCGTATCTTCCCTGGCTTCTGAACGTTCACTACGTCAAAGTGTAACAGATACCATGTCTTGTCTCCTGTGCACTAAGCTTCTTCAGGTTTCAGTCCCCTGGTGTAACCTCTGCTCACATACCCGGCAATCTTCTCGCAATACTGCTTTGCAAACTCAGTTTGTCGATCTATCTGACGTCTCAGCTCTGGCATTCCTTGGTTCGAAAGGGTTTCATCGGGGCTTGCACCCCGAAGGCCTCGGTGCTGAATGACTCCTTCACCAACCTATGTAGTTATTTGTCATTTTCCCTGTGGTAAATGTACAGTCTCACTTCACTGACTTGGCCTTTGAACGGCACAACATTCCCATGGATGACCCAACAAAGATATTAACCAACTATCCAACATTTGGAAATTTGGTGTCCTTGTATATGCTACGCTAGGTTCGCTTCGCTTGGTTTGCTCCTTCAACAATAGTCAGCAGTCAATGTGTTTTTTTCCGCGACACGGATTAATAAGATAGGTTCGAGTAACAATTGCAAGTTCGTGGTTGCTTTGGAAACCGAACTCTCAATCCCATGTTGCAGGAATGAATAGGCCTAACCTCGAACCAGTTTCAGCAGTTTATTGAGTAAAAATTCGATACGCCCTCGTGCACCTGGAAACAAGCTATAAAGCTTAAGGATATTATAAGCTTAAGGCATATACATTAGATGGTGCTAGGGGTTTTTCTTTATATTTTTCTGTGGCGCCATCTAGCGATACAAATATCGTTAATCTTTATAGCTTGCTTCCAGGTGCACGAGGGCGTACCAAATTTTTACTCAATAATTAAGGAGTTACGTGGCTTGTTTGTTGCGTGTAAAAGGTTTGTTTTGTGCACTCCTTGGCTTCCTGCGAGAGAGAACTCGATAGGCCTAGAAGCTGCAACGCTAATTTGGTGGAAACCGGCCTTTAACGGCAGCTAAAAAATAGGTAAACAATTTCTGAAACTTTAAAATTATTTAAATGATATCTTGACATCCAAGCTAACACCGTCTGACCTTCAACTGTGATAATTCCAATCAATTAGTGTTCACGGTTGTAGTAATATGCCACGTGTGTGTGCGTTTCAACATTGTCTTAGGAAGCTGCATACGAAGCCATGGATCTTTTAATACTTTTATTATTGTATTATTGTAAAGCACTATCGTAACTGATGAATGTTTGGCTTGAAGGCAAATTCTTTATTATTAATTAACTGAACAAAAAAACTGCTTCGCCGTTTAGAAAAAAACATTAGAGCTCGCATCCCTACACTCACAGCTGTGAAGGCCCACGAATAAAAACGCATTAGAGTTCACTCGAACACAACGAACTATAATTTGAACTCCAATTCTAGTGAACAAGGACTGTCTTTACTCAATGGTTATGTCAGAAAGTGAACGCAGTTTGTGTTTGAAATGTTTGTGTTTGTGTGTGTCTGTGCGTATCCCTGTGAATGTTTGTGTGCGCTTATTTTGTGTGTTATACAGGCTTTTTTATATTTGTGTTTGTTGTTTTATATTTTAAGTCTGTTTCGTGTGAGTGGCTTTATGTATATTTTGTGTGCACTTATAATTTGTAAAGCAAACAGACTCCTAGGTAAGGCAGCTTTTTGGCCTGTGTTTGTGGTTTGTGTTTGTGTTTGATGGTTTCTGTTTTAGTTCTAGTTGTGTGAGTAATTACGCGATCATTTTTTGTATGTATTTTTAATCTGTTTATGGCGTCTGTTCTGTGATATGTGTTTGTGGGTTTAGGTTTTCATTCAGTTTCATGTGCGTGTTAATGCCGTATATTGTGTGTGTATTTTTCTGTGTGATATATTCAATCATTTTGTTTGTTTGATTAGTGATGACATATACGAGTGTGAATGGAGGCTGGCATGGCAAAACCTTGTTCCCTGGAATTGGAGTTCAATTTATAGTTCGTTGCGTTCGAGTGAATTCTAATCCGTTTTTATTCGAGTGCCTTCACAGTTGTGAGTATGGGGGATACGAGCTCTAATGCTTTTTTCTAAACGACGAAGCCTTTTTTTGTTCATTTAATTTCTTTGCTTTTTTCGCTTCCTTTTTATTGTAATTGCTATAGTCTGATATATCGTGTCTACGGGACGTTCTCTGTTTACACAATTTTGTTTGTGAAAAAACCGAAAATCAGAAATGCGTATTTATGTTCAGGTTTCGTCCAAGTTTTGTGCAATGTTTATTATTTTATAGCAACACACTAGCGTTTGTTTAGATTTAGCATGCATTATCTCGATGGGTAGTTGACGCCGCACATTTGGAGTATCATGGCAAACAATCGATGAAACAATTTAACTGGCTTCCCGAAACCGGCATTGAAGAATTAAATAAGTCACTTAGTCTTGTCGGCCGTCCAATTCTGCCTCAAAATTAAAGACTTTGCACCCTGCGGTTTAAAACTGGAAGATTTAAGGGAAAATTAGGACCATTTTATTTGGCATCTCCGTAACGAGTTAAGCTTTCTCTGGCTGACAACACTAACTAAAACAACGACAATGTTACTTTTCCGGCACCCAACCATTGTCGCATCTTGTTCGAGTGGGCTATAAACCAAAATTGTGCGCCTCGCCTATTGTTACCCCATTGTTGCATGCTGCAGCATTGTAACATTTTCATATTGTTAGCCGCTCCGCCTCCGCCTCCTCCTGCGCCTCCGTATCTGGTCCAGTTTTTTTTTTTATTTCTCGTGCGCAAACGAACTCTAATAAGCACTGCCTGCCGCCCGTGCTAATATTTTAAATCCAGGAAAGAGTATGAAAGATACTCTTTCCTGGATTTAAAATATTAGCACGGCCGGCAGGCTTCAACAAATATAAACTATACACGCAATATTGGCGGTTTGCAATCTTTGACAGCTTAACCATGGCGGCTAACGAGGCATTTGCTTTTAGGTGATGGGGAAAGATGCTGCTAATAACGAAACAGAGAGTAAACTTGGGAGCAAACGAAAGCCTCTTAAAATTAATATGAAGCGTATCTTAGGCCTACCTACAATAAAAATAAACTAAAATATGAAAAAGGCCTGTTTCCTAGTTTAATACTAAGTATGTATTGCCTCAAAAGTGTGCAGTTGATGTTCAGGCGTACCATCCTCCCTAAACAACCGCTTTCCGTCTGCAACAAACGCTTCCATTTAGTGTGGATCCCAGCAAATACAAAAAACATAGTTTTTTAGAAAAACCTAGATTGGTTTATTGCAAGGGAGAGTGACTTTTGATAGACAACTAGGCTAGTCAAAAGGCAAGAAGAATTGCAAAGCTATGCATTTAATGAAAGAAGTGGTCACACAAAATGCATATGGAATTAGATGCTTAAAACTTCTTTCTGTAGTTCTATAAATCATCAAATGTATATGTAAATCACAGTTGCGGTTGGTTAGGTTAGGTAACGGTAGGTATCATATGGTTAGGCACTGTAATAAGCCCAAAGACACAACCAACAAAGAAAAAGGAACTTACATGTTAGCCTAACCACCGCAATTGGGGGGGGGGGGGGGGGGGTGTAAAGGGTGCAAGGCCCCCCGGCCCAGAGGGTAGGGGGCCCGAAATCCGTGATGAGAACATTTTTTAGTTGAATGTAAAACCATTTTCGAAAAAATAAGGGAGGCGGTTCGCTAAACACCTTTCCAAATAAAACTGAACTGAAATAGAAATTCCACCTAATTATTAGGTTGTTATTTTTTTGTGGCTGCAATTTACTGCTTATGTTGGAAACGCTCATTTAAAAATTACAAAGCATGCTAGTAGCCGAATGCGTGTTCCATGCTGTTCTCCTCCCAGCCACGAGACTTCGAAGAAAAGATACTTAATCAGTTATCTTTCCTCCAAGGACAAGACTGGTCCCGAAAATGAGATCAAAACACCCCTAAGATACCATAAATCAAAGGAGAAAAAATAATAACGGAGTATGTCGATTTCAAATGTGGAAGCTTTTCTCCAGTAACACGTCAGATTGTTTTGGACAAAACTGAGTAAAAGGTTTCACATTTCGATGTTCCATTTTTTATAAGCATGTTGCTGCTTTAAAACATGGACTTTTTTGCAATAATACTTCTAGGCCTAGTCGTCTGGGCTAAAACTAAGAAAAAGATTTCACTATTTTTCACCTTTCGATAGCCGCGTAAAAAAATATGTTCTGCCTGCAGCAGGGGGCACACAGCTTTTCCCCCTCCATCATTTTAGCCTAAAAGTCTAAACTGAACGCAATTAATTAATTCGCAAATAAAATGTCTAAAAAAACATGATTTAGTTCACAATTAACTTTTTCCGAAACCTGTCATCCTGAAGAACGAATAAAAAAAAATATTAAAATATGCTAGACAGTTTGTTGCAAATGTGCCCACTGGAAGCCAGAAAATGGCTAAAATAGGCACTAAAATAGTGTAAAATGCTTCGGCTTCCAACGGTTCCCCAGCCCCCCCCCCCCAAGTGCGACTGTCTTCCCTAGCAACACTTTCCCTTCAAAGCAAAATTGCAAGGGAGAGTCACTTTTGATAGACAACTAGGCTAGTCAAAAGGCTAGAAGAATTGCAAAGCTATGCATTTAATGAAAGAAGTGGTCACACAAAATGCATATGGAATTAGATGCTTAAAACTTCTTTCTGTAGTTCTATAAATCATCAAATTTATATGTAAATCACAGTTGCGGACGCAACATTATTTATTAATGTTGGAAGGGGGCCCAAAATTTTGCCCTTGCACCCTCCCTTGGAAAAGTCTCGCTGCCGCACTGGTGTTAGGTATCGAAACCAGCTACCAACTTAGAGAGAAATAGGAAATCTAATGAAATTTGGAGTGGGTACTAATAACAATACCCCTCTCTATGTGTCAAACCAGCTTGTTGGATCGTACCTTATTTTCATTCAGAGCGCTTTATTGTTCTGCAGTATCTGTAGGACACAAAAATATTTATTAAAGCAAGGCTGATATGAGTTAAAGGAATCAGCAAGTGATTATATAAATATAAAATTTTTCCAATTTGGGTAAAGGTTCCTGCATCTTAGTGTGGTTACAATGACAGCTAATAATGTGGTTGTTACAGTCTTTATCAACATGAAAATATACTCTTAGGAGTAGAACATATACTTTGAACTATAAAGTGTACATTGGTCATTTTTGACAAGTATAACTAGTCGCTTAAGAATTTGTTTTACGTAACGTACGTACTGAAATGAAGTCATTTGTTGTTAGACAGCTTTTGAATTAAGATTTTGTTGCATGTTGATTTCAGATTGCCTTTCATGCAAGAGAAAACAGTCATTCCAGTTTGTTCTACGTATGCACAAGTCGAGGAAATTATGGGCGTAACCATGAGAGTCATGCAGGAGTTCAATCCCAGTGGATGCATCTGTAGAAAAAAGTGTAGAGAAATCTTAACCAATGTAGAGTTTCTAAAACAATTTATTCCAGTAGTCGATTTTCAATCGATACGAGTTTCAGCATACTTTTCAAACCCAAGAATTACCATTGTTGAAGAGTTGCCTTCTTATATACTTGGATCGTTATGTGCTGATGTTGGTGGTACTGTTGGGCTCTTCTTAGGAATTGGAGTATTGCAAATACTTCAGTTTTTCATTGCTGCAGTTAAATATTTGAACAGAATGTTTCTTCCGTAATTTCTGAAATAAAGAAAAAACCTTAGTAAATCAGTAATCAAAATAAATATTGCATTTAAAGAATAATTTTCAGAAAAAAAAGGAAGTGACATAACGGGCATACACAAGAATATCGCGAAAATATTTAACCAAAGCTTATGTTCGTAAAATGGTAGCATTAATTTTTCATTCGTTGCCTTCAGATATTTAATAAATTCACAAACTGGTTTATTCGGCGGCCACGTGGAAATTTTAATTACACTACACTAAATTCTTATTCGGTTCAATAAATAATTACCTAAATAAAATGTACACCATAATTTGCTTGCTTAGCCCAATGAGACGACTTTGACGAGGTTACATGAAATGATAAGGCCTCAATTATTTGTGCAATGGATGATAAATTAAAATTTTTGGAAATCAAGTAAGAAGTAGGTAGATCAAGGATAGAAGGGTTTTTTTCCCCAAAAAATATGGAATTCGCCTACAATACATAAACTTTTGTTTTAACATATGATTAGTGTTCAGGTGTCTATGTACACATATTAATTTTTAATATGATGTAATTTTAAGAATACGAGGTGATGCACCTTGCACAATGCACATACACAATACAGTAATTATGCATCACCATCTGATGGAACTTCTCTGTACTAGTATCCATCCTTGAGTTACATAAATAACAGGCAGCTGGAGTCCAATGCTGTCCATTTTTTACTGTTTGGCTGCTCGTCAGTCTTGTTATTACTAATGTATTCGGCACTCTTTAATTGGTGAAAAGGGTGAGATACCTTCTCGATAATTGATTTGAGTGACACATTCCTGTAAATCGAATTAACTGAAGAAACTAATGCCCCGTTAACAATCCAAGCGTGAAAGATATTATTTCAGTATCAGAAGCTGCCTTTTGTCGTAGCAATTGCCCCTGACGTTTTGCAAAAGCATGGGAGAATGTACTTAGGGACATACCTAAGGCTACACATTTTCTGGTGACATATTTGCTGCGGGAAAAGGCCAAGAGCATAATAAAACTGTTTGTGAAGCATTGCAGGAATCATACTCAAAAAGAGTAAATGTAAGCTTAACAAATCTGAAATTAAGTATCAAGGATACAAATTATACATAAATTGTCTCAAACCAGCCTGATGATATGCGATTTCCTGAGCCTGCAAATGTAACTGAGTTGTAATTCTATCTTGGATTTATGCACCGGTATGGAAAATTCGTGCTACATCTGGCGACCATACTGGCTCCTCTTAATAAACTTCTTTCACATAAAAATGATTGGAGCAGCCGGAAAGAATGCTCAGAAGCTATTGAAAATGCTAAGGCTAGGTTTCTGAATTCAAATGTGCTTGTTCATTATGACCCCAAACTGCCTCTCAAACTCATGTGTGATGTACCTCTCGTAGGTGTTGACATGTGTATGTTAATGTCATGTGAAACGGGAAGATAGGACTGTAGCCTTTGTCTCATGATCATTGAGTAAAGCCAAACTTGACTCGATCATGAGACACTGTGTTCGGAGTCAAACGTTTCCACCAATATTTAATACAATTCTAATACAAATGTATCAAAATACATTGCTGTGGGTGTATGGTAGTAGTGTCTGTACCCGTAATGGCAGCCATGCTACATGCATTAAGTGGTAGATCTTATTCCTAAACGGCTATAACTTCGAACTCCAACACATCCCCTCACAGCCGATTATTTATCGTGCTTGCCGACGCCGTACGAATCTCCGTCCAAACAACGAATTGCTTGAAGGGTTAAGAATCTGGAAACGATTGAATCACTCCCTAATCTTCCAAACCAGCTTGAAAAACATACCCTAAAAGACAGACTGCTAGCTGCAGTTTATCGGTATACAAACGACGACTGGTGTGATATAATTAAAAGTGATGATTTGACGATGTTTTTTGTCCGACGGCAGGTATTATCACCCGAAGGCGAAACCCTATTTTGGGGCCATAGAATAATCGTGCCTGGTGAATTATGGTAGAAAGTGAATGACGAGTTGTACATCGGTCATTGCGGCGTAGTCCGTATTAAAGCCCTTGCTTGTTCTTGTGTTTGGTAGCCTGGCTTCGATAATGATATCGAATGTCTTCTTAACAATTAAGAACCATCGCGATACTGTCATAACAGAAAATTCCATGTTTGGCAACACCTGTAGCTAAGTAGACGAGGATACACATTGATTTTGCGTGCCATTTCATTGTAAAATGTTTTTGGTTGTCATTGACGCACATTCGAAATTCCTACTCGTATAACAGTGCCACCGTTATCAAAATCCTGCATGATTGTTTTCTACTCAAGGGCTGCCAAAATTTCTGGTTAGTGTAACGGCCCGCAGCTGACTAGTGCTGTAATTTGAAAGGATTCTGCGGGGGGGGGGAGATGATGGGGGGATTCTGCGGGAATGTGGAGTACGCCATGTGAGGTACACCATACGAATCTCTTCAGAATGGGCTATGGAAAATTTGGTCTGCTCAAAGATAAGCAGTATCAATGCTAGTTCATCCCAAACGATTAAAACCAAAAGGGCTAAATTTAGAGTTAGCGTTAGTAAATTTCCTCACTCAAGCAAGATTAATCCCATACAGAACCACACAAATCAGCCCAGCAGCGTTATTAAAAAGAGCAGTGCGTTCCAAATTATTACTCATACTTTTTCACTCTATCGAATACGGGACCTAGAAAAATCAAGAACATCGTTTAAAATCAACTGCTAATAGATGCGAACATACTTTCCAATTGGGGACAAGTTTACATAACTGATTGTAGCTCTAGGGCAAGCCAGTGTTGGCTTCCCGGAACTGTGGCTGCAAAAACCAGTTAATACGACTACAGCATTTTGCTAATGATGAGTCAAAACTGTCATTTTTTCTAGTTTGTGGGGGGAGGGTAAAGCTGGAAACAGGTAATATATAATAATTGGAGCAGTTATTGTGGGAATTTAGAATTGGACTGAGATTGCAATTATGTATAGAAAGTAATAATTGATATTAGGTTTAGGAAATAGGCATAGAAATTAATATCAAGGATTTGTATAGAGAATTTCCATTCGATGAATCTATAAATAAATAGTTAATATAGTGTAGTTATAATACATGTACCACACAGTTATACGATGTGTGTATTTATGCAATACACCATACAGCACATGTTTGTTCAGTCACAAATTTTGAGAACCAATATTACAGAACGTATGGGCTCCCTCAAAGTTAACTTGTGGGGAGAGTAATGCACGTGTATGTGCACCTTGCACCAACACAATGTAGTAATAATGCGTCACCAACTGGTGGCGCTTCTTTTTACTCTTTGCATCCTTGGCCTGCATAAAAAACAGGCAGCAGGCATCCTCTGCTGTCCATTGGTTTATTGTCAGATTACATGCCATTACTAATAGTGCACTCGGCACTCTTCAGCAAGTTTACACATTCAAATACTAATAAAAATGTCAGTAAAACTTTGATATTGGGTTGGATTACATGTAATCATTCACAGAAGTCAAAAGGCTGAGAAATATATTGTGACGTACGTAAAAGATTAAAAATCTGCATCGCCTAACCATAAATTCCACAACTAAATAGTTTCACTTAAGTGTTATTTTTGTACTTTTAAGTAAGGCAGTTAGCAGTGCTGGAAGAGTCCCAGGCTGTACCATTACTAAGTTTACACTCTGGTTATCATATGAATTGCACGTGGGTTGGGAAAGGCTTAAGACTAGAATTAGTGATATCCGTGACAAGACTGTACTATGAAATTAAGCTTTGTTTTTGTGTATAATGTTTTAAGCCTTCATTTAATTAAATGATACTTCACCTTAGGTGCATCCATAAATGACATAATGCTGGTGGGGAAGGGGAAGTTTTGTGGCGTTACGAATTATTAGAAGTTTTTATCCACGACGAACTGCTAATAGACAACATTTTCCTTAATAAATTAAACAAAGAAAGGTGCATGCAACTGACAACTTTTTCAGTGTATTCACGTGTTCTTGTTAATTTGGAAACTGTTATTGACAATTATGAATTGAAGTTCCTTAACTTTCTAGTGTAAGGATTAAAACTTCAATTGCAACCTAAACTTAGTCATCCATTTGTTTCATTTGATGCAGGAAGTATGGATAATATACAGGATAAAAGCATGGCTAAAAAAATACTGATTGATTGTATTACGTTGTGGGGAGAAGGATGAAGGAGTAGAAAAATACGAAAATAATGGATGCTCCCTGAGACCCTGCTTTATAATAGTTACATATCAATTAATTTTGTATTTATGGTGTGAAAACCGGAAAAACTGTTGTCTCCACGCTGAAGACAAGAGAAACTTTTGTTTTCCTATTGCACGTCCATTGCAGAAATAAATTCGAATGATGACTTCAGTTACATTAGTACCAATGTTGTAGTGTTGTGTGTATTTGTTTTTTGCCTATAGTTGCGTCGCTGCTTTCGTGAGTGGCAGCTTGGCGATAGCCATCACCAAGAGTGGATTTAAAGTGCTCTTGTACTGCCATACAATTTAAAGATTAAAAAGAAACGTTAATAAAAAGAAATGAAAAAATTGCAGTTGTAACAAAATAATCTTGTTCTAAAAATACATTGCGGTCAATAAGAGGCTGAGATCGCTATTGGTTTAGTTCAATGGGTGAACCATCACTACCAGAATCGTTCTGGAAATTTAAATAACGCTATTGTAATGAAAAAAATATGATTAATAAGATTAGTTCGCTTTTCGAAACAATTACATGGGATTAATCACCCGATAAGGTCGATGGAATACATACGTGCTATACGTAACTAAATTCATATAATATGTATGTGTGACATCGACTTCATTCCCTGTAATATTATATCGTAAAAAGAACTGATACACATTGATGAAAGAACTGCTCTTCTAGATCAGTGCTGCCTGATTTTGAACTCGGACGACCTTATGCTGAAGGTGATTTGAAACGCTTCAGCAAGGAAACTTACGAAACGGATATTTTAGTTCAAACGTATGTTATTTTATTTCACTAATACGGAACTATTAATTTAAAGAAATTTAATTTAAACGTTGCCTTAATTCGCTCTCAGTGTTGACAGAACTTTCATTCAAGGCAGAATTCTGTCTTCTGGAAATTAATTGGTCACCATTTTCGGTGGAAAGAGTAAGCTGAGTAGCAGGGAACTTTCAACGGATTCAAGGGTTTTTCGAAACAATTACAATTTCGTCCGGGGATAACCTATCAGAAAGCTGTTTCTGTAGGCCTTTAGTGAACAGTTGGTCCTAGTAGTGCTTTTCTATTTGTATTGATGTTAGAAGGTAAAAAAAAGTTTATTACCAGTCAGAAAAATTTATAAGTCATGTACAAATCGTGGCATTCAAAATAGTGTGAATATGCTACATCCACGTTACATAGTTTAATGTTGTGTCGTAAAGGGGTTGTTTCACAAGAAAGATGTTGCAAAAAAAATGTTCGCATTTTTCCTACATTTTTTTTCATTTTTTTTGAGCGTTTGCCAGAAAACATGAGAAAAATGCAAAAAATTTTCAGTCTGGTTCTGTGGCGATTTTGTTGCAACAAATGCACTTCCTGTCAATGCCCTCAAAAGTTTTCAGCCATATCCGCTTGCTGTGCCACCACCACCATCACGAACCTCACTGTGCAGGGCCACTCCACTGATGTTGTTTGCCACAGTTCAATTAAGTGGTAGTCTTTGATGTAGAACAGAGGGGAGGATGGGCGGGTTAATGTAGGTTCATATGTTATTGTAAAGAGAAATTAGCCATTGCTAGAAAGGAAAATTTATGTTCTTAGCTACAACATACTCAAGACCGTTTTATGCGTAATTTGTCCGTACCAAAGGGACCAAAGACTGCCTTTCCCTATAAGTTAAACAGTCAACCATGCTATCCGTTATTATCGCGTGGGCCTACACAAGGAATAACGGTTAAAGCCTGGTCACACAAATCTGAAAGAAAATACATTTATAGGTGTTAACAGATCTACATGAGGTGGCAGCTTGAATTTCGTCCATGGCCACACCATAAGTGGCTGCCCAGGAAGTCGACTGGGGCCTCATCTCATGTGCCTTGACCAGATAATTGACTATGAGCACCGCTGTCTCATCCTCATAAGCCTACAGTAGATCCAGTTGGAAATAGTCGCTGTAATTACATTAGCTGCCGTGTCCCAGTATAGCAGAAGCAGGACAAAATTTCCCTGCCAAAAATTAGGATGAGAATTTGGTAACGTTGTGCCAAGGACAGGCACTAAGACCTCTCCACTTCCTCTCCTTCCACCTTGCCAGGTCTGGGATGTTGACTGGAACGAGGCGTTCATGTGGTCTGTGAGAATTCGCTCAAACTTGGCGGCAGTATGACGATGTCTTGCAAAGTGCAGGTAACCTGGAGCAATGGACTAAGCTGCCAGCACCCTTTGGTGTCGATTTGACGCCAGTTCCAGCAGAAAAACGGTCTTCTATGTCACAATTGAAAGAGGAGCCGCACCCAGAGGTTGATAATGGTGATGGAGCAAGGGATCCAGAAGCGTCGGCAAGTCCCGTGGTGGAGGCATGAACGTTCCTCATCCCGAAGGCTTGGATTAAATCCGTAATGTGGAAGTTAGAGATCACGTCCATCGCGTCGCTCACACGCAGAATCCAGTTGACCACTGACCAATAGCACTTTATCGTGTTAAACTTCACACCATATCCAATAACTTGTTCAGAAACGACATCAAGTATGTTAAAGTAGGATTATACAATTGACCTGTTGCTGATGACACCAATTAGTCCATTTTCTCTATTTGGAGTCGTAGAATTTTTGAAGTACTGTTGCGCCGAACATTGCTGATGATGTGGCTGGTAAGCTGTGGAGAAAATCCTTTTGCTGCCAAGAATCACCATAGAAATTCGATAGGATGATTCAGTTATTCTAGCGTCACATTTTATAATTGTCTAGTCAAGTATCTTGCAATTTAATTAAATGATAATTAGCGCAAACTTTTTTCCATTTTTATAGATAACCACAAAGGGGGGAGATACATTGAGGCTTAACGGCATGTTGACAGTTAGGTCATTTGCTGCAACCACAGTGCAGTGGCCCGAATTTCCACTGTCCCACACATTACACAGATTGTAACCAAATCCCAAATCTAGATCCTATCGTAAATCTATACCTCCTGCAAAAATTAAAAACCCTGGACAGGCGGACAGAATCATCACCCAATTGAAACGCTAAGTCTCGAGGTAGGTGGAAATGACGACAAACACCATCAAGATGGTGACAATAAACAAGAACGTGACGGCCCAACTAAAGATTAAATAAATACATACAAATCTCTACAAAATTATAGAAATAACTTAGCACAATATGACTATGCATTTTTCGTTTTGTTGCAAACGCGTGATTCGGTTTCGAACTAGCAACCCAACCCATCCTCAGACACAACATTATTACCCACACCTTCACTGGCTGTTTTTTAACAACAAAATTAGATTTCAGAAGTTACGATCATAACTGAATTATTGCAGAATGATGATAATTTTCCGTAGGGTTGACAGAGCCTTCTCTGATGCAGTTTTACTTACGCAATTTGGTCATTGCGCCTAGTTCATTATTCGCTTCGTTCACCAGGTGGACTATCCATGTTAGAATAGTGCTGGAGATTGAAATGTCGCTTTTGGGGGGAAATGATAACCTGAGTAGCGTGCAGGTAGCGGAGTTCTATGCGGATTAAGAAGCAGATCCAGGAAAAAATTGTAGGGGGTGTGATGTCACAAATCAACTATGGATGGACATAGTGTGCCGGTACAGGACTAATTTCATACTTTAAGAGTGGTGGCAGGGTGGTGGTAACGGGAAGGTGTGGGAGGAACTTGCAGTTTCAAAAGCTGCCTACCCCTTAGCATGACGTAAATTTCCTCTTTTCTTGAAGTAAATTTTTCTTTTAATTTTTTTATTTAATCCGTAAATAAACTGACACATATTGTATTTACTGAAAAAAACGATGGGCACCGATCTACAGGAAAACCAACGTTTATTATTGTTTGTTGTTTTTTGGGAAAAGTCCTGGGGAACGATCACTATCACTATTTAATCCTCCCTCTGGATTATCATCTTTCCTGATTCGTGCATTATTTTGCAATATCGTACTGGGAATTAAAATCGGCTCTTGGTAGTACTGTGGTATCTCCAGATTAGGGCATTTTTCGAAATAACTAAAGTGGATTGAAACCACACATTACTGTTGGAAAATAAAGTACCATTATGGTACAAAACTTTAAAACACCACCTATATTTTACTCCAAATTACACACTACTGCAGGATTATGAAATCCTGAGGAGCTTGGTGTTTACTTCGTTTGTTTATACTATTTCTCTCTGTTGTTTAAACTAGTTCTCTCAAAGAATTTACCACCAAAGGACAAAAGGGCCCCAATTCGAAATTCTATTAACATTGCCCTTTCATCTACAATTCAAAGTGAACCGAAGTGGTTTCCAGCCACATACGTATGCAGGACGATTTTACCCTGGTATGTACTTAACACCATTTCTTTCCCATTTTTATGGGCTAGGTGGACAACTGGAAACGGGCTTACATCAGGCCTTGCTGCCTCGTCACGAAAATGAGGTTATAACCGTACAATTCCCAACAAACACATCATATATCTGTGAAGAATTTAAAAGAATTTTTTTTTACTAATCGACACAGTGTGATGGCAGGTCAGTCCAACTTTGGCAGAATTTTTCGCTACATCAGGCAACTTTTGTACGATTTCTTTTAAAGTCGCGAAAAATATATACAGCAGCATAAGTAAAACGAAACACTGAAACCTATACTGACTAATTTGCGAGCACACATCTCTTTCGTTGTACATGGAGGAAGCTACCGCATTATAAAGATGGAGTTTCTGACACCCAGTTCCGACTGTTATGAACAGTGATTTCGTCAGGCCGTCATGGAACACCAACAATCGCGTTTTTTTCAAATCTATAGTAATTATTGCAGAGTAAGTACGGTAGTAATTGCCTCCGTATTAAAAAAACTTAATTTTATGAGCCAGCTCATCTTCTGTCATTGTGTAGTATGCACACGTAAGTAAATCAGGGCAGTGGCAGGACAACAACTACTAAAGACGCAATTCCTTATGCTACGAATCATGCATGAAAGTTGCAAATCGGAAAAGATTTCACTTGCTGAAAACTGTAGCAGCTGCTAAAAAGTCCCAAACTTTGCGCCTTTTTAGACCTAAGAAAGCCGCTCTCACAGCATTGGTTTGACTAAAGACGCATTGTTTTTTTACCTCCAGGAAGATATATCCGCTCTCAGCATTATTTCTAGGCAATAGCTCGTATTTCGCTTTATTGATGCTGTACTGTAGTAACAATAAAACGATGTAATGGTGAACCAGGGGAACATACCATGCTAGGATTTAATGGTGGACTTCCAATTAATGACAGCAATTTCGGTTTGGATCCCCAAAACCACCCATCATCGATCAAACGTCAGTGAAAGTCTCATATGCGGAACATTACAGGTATAGATTGTGTTCTGAATTCTATTCTGTCCATGCGTCTCCATATGATTAAACTAAACCACTTGCAGTTTTAATGGCATCGTAGTGCACCATATATCCCTCGCTCGTTCGAGTTACACCCTTTTTGAATAACAGTGCTCAAATTACTCCCTCAGTCGCCAATTATTAGCAAAAAATATTTCAAGAACGTATCTCCAGCCAATCTGAAGTTAGCAGTCGGCAACAAGGATCTAACTTGCTTAGGTCTGCAGATTTGTCACGCGAAAAGGCTGCAACTTCCTGGAAACCACGGCACTTGCACCTCTTTTGCGTAACAATCTGTTGTCACAAGCGGTAATAACTACAGTTACATCCTTTTTATGTTACAATATTAACGCTATTCATGATTTAATTATAAGTAAAAGATGTTTTTCTTTATTATCGCACATTAAAATATTGTTTTAAATGCTATGATTTACAGGGAACATTTCAACCTATAGAATAACGGATTCAGTAATTCAAAAAACCTTTTGACTTTGATTTGACAAAGATTTGAGTAGACTCAAACTTTAAACGTATTTTCCTAAGAACAGCAGTTTTTGAGTCACACCCTTTCTGCAGAACAGGGCCGCATGGCTTTTACCAAAGATATCAATGTTTAAAACTAAAACAGTTACACCATTCAGTTGCCGCACCATTCAATGATGGCCCCCTGAACATTATTATGATTATTAGTTTCGACTTCTTTCGTGCATGTTCAATTACTATGATATAACTGATGTAGCGGACGAGAGTAAGAGTGAGTAACAGGGGGGGGGGGGGAATTGAGGCTTAATGGCGCGTCAACAACTTGGTCATTAGCGCCAACCTCAGTCACAGTGCAGTGGTCCGGGTTGCCACTGCACCACACATTACAGAGATGTTATTCAAAGCCCTAATCTAAATCTTGTCATACATCTGTACCTCCTGCAAAAATTGAAAAACACCGGACAGGAGGACAGACTTATCGCCCAACTGACGCGCAATGTCATGCGGAAGATGGAAACGACGACGGACACCATCAAGATGGCGACAATCAACAAGTAAGTGGCGGACCGTAAGTGGCCGCCGACACCAATAACATTCAGGAGGGTCAACCTCCCGCAAAAGGAAACAGTGAGTAAGTCGAGTGTGACCAATGCGCAAACGGGCCAACACAACTTCCTCACGGCGACTGCGGCGACACGCCGAGTGCCATTCCTCTACATTGCCTTTAATAGCTCGTAATTTATTGCCGTCCTGTCCATCCCACGAGGCTTGCCAAAAGTGAGTAACAGGATTAAAGATATTGGTGATGCTACAAGATTCTTAGTATCAGAAGTTACCTCTTATCTTCCATACTACAGTCATCATTCCTGATATTTAAAACTGATAGCTCCACTAAATCGTAAAATTTAAAGAAAGAGACAAACAAAGCAAGAAACAAATAATATATATATTTTATTTACGTTCTTTCTCATGAAGCAAAATTTCATCCGAAGTATGCTACGAACATGTAGAAAGGCATTCCCGAAGTCTTCTTAACTGAAATCAATAAATATTGCATTTTTCTCCAAATGGGCGAATACGCTGTTATAGCCATACTTTGTAACCAACCAAAAATAAGTGCGTGTTGTAAAGCTCTTCTCTACAATGCACCGTATAGGTCTTAGTACAGACATAATTAAAATTTAAATGTCTTGAGCCGTCTGATGGCCAATACTAAATAATACTAGCGGTAAATTGAGGCCAACGCTTATCACTTTAAGAATTAATGAACAATATATTCATTTCTAAGGAGCAACGTCTGAAAGTTACCCACGATCAACGTCTCCCTAATCTCATCGTTCTCATTATATATGAACCCGTTATTCTTAATTTAATAAAAATTATTATGCCTACAAGTAGAGAAGAATAAAAAAGAGGAAGAAACATACTAGACACGTTACGTTATTCAGACACATTATTTTGCATACACATATGAGTTATACCGAACCGCAGCACAGATATAAAGTAGAATAGGAAAAGTTAAAAGCATTTCCGCAGGTGCCACTAAAAAAATGTATCCTAGAAAATGAAATTAGGTATAACTTCCGAAATAGTTGCCAAATGGTTGTTAGGCTCACCTCCTGACAAAATTAAATAATTCAGCGGTTAGTGACAACAGGAAATAAGATAATAAGCCAGTAAACTATTTTTACAGCCCGTTCTTTCAAGGTATTACTGTCGTGTCTCATGGTAGCTAACCACTTTGGATGGTCCCTGGGCAAGGAAGGAAAGCTGAACGCTTTCTGGAGTCACCACATCTCGTGTGTATCTCATTGGGTCTTGTTTACACTTGTGTGTTTGTAGTAGTTTATAGTTTTAAATTTGATCCGAATTGCGTGTGTTCTTTTTTTCTTTATTATTCATTGTTGCTTTTTTTATAATTCTTCATCATGTCGGGGGTTATTTGTTATTTTTTTATTTTTGGTTTGTAATCCTTTTTATGCTGATCTTCCCCTCGTTTATAAGTCCGTTTCGTTATGGTTCATGATGATCCGGGCTGATTATTATCGCGTTTCAGGTGTTCTCGTATGCAATGTTGTGTCTAATGTGTAAAGCCATGCATGGTTCATGTCTTCCTGCTGGACGCCATATAGCCGTAACTACGCTTCGCTGCAATGTCGGGACAATCACTTTTCATCTGCAATCATCGATGGCCATATCTAGAATTCCGATGTTAGCCCTGTTATCAGCTGATTCAGGTAAATAACAACCATAAGTCGTCCATCTCAGAGCCTGTACATGCTCTGAGACGGATAGGCACCATGTTAAAAAAACATCCGTACTGCAACGGATACAAGGTTGCCCCATCGAGTGAACTGTAAGCATTCGCCAGATTGAAGTCCGTCTTCTTGAGGAAGGATGCCACGCAAAGTGAGTTGTGGCCATATGTGAGGTGTTCTTAGATATGTCAATAATGTCTGTCATTAATGTTTCAGCATTAATGGAATAATTTCCAAGATGCTAATAAAAGTATACGTTTTCTGGGTGGTACGTCATTATTCTTTGACATCCATGAACTCAAACCCATTGAAGATCATTATTTATTAATACTGTATCCAGTTTATGTAGTTTATTGTAGAAGTTATTGTGTAAATAAATGTACAATGAATACGTTATCGCATGTCTACTGGATCTTCCACTGAACGCAGTTCAAGGTTAAATTGTTGAAACGAAACCCTTATCGCTCCAAAATCCCCCCC
>JAHWFP010185029.1:126623-165270 GCA_023313725.1 Lithobius niger | reverse complement strand
TTTCGCAGCACATGGTCGTTTGCGCAGAAATTCAGCATTCCACGAAAACGGAATTCCAAACTTGCAGAAATTATGTCCATTGTCGCAGAATCAAATTTGCAAAAGAAAAATATGACCCGCTACCCCTCAATGAGCTGCATTAGACATGACCCAACTTATTTTTATCTACTTCTATTATCAGTGCAAGAAAAATTCTAAAACTCTTAACGTACATGAATGATGGGATCAGTTGTTAGGACAGTGAAAGTGGTCCTGTTTGAACCGGGTTCCGCGTTTCATGGTTACTTGCATCATACCCTTTAAGATCACAGAAATTTCGATTTATGTAGTAGCGCCTCGTGCACCCCCCCTCAGTCAGCGTTTCATCTGTTGCCATTTCATGTTTTAAACAAGCAAACAAACATTCTGCTACTACTCTTAAATGAAAGATTTGCTGGATTTTTCATTGATACGGGGCTAGCGTCACATTTTTTTCCTTCTGGGACATGTCCAGTACAGGTCATCAGCCGGGTCACTCATGCCCAATGCAGCTAGCTCATCAACCTCACATTGTCCACCTCACATTGTCTGATGCTGGTTACCACGGCTTTTCGCTGTTTGCATATTGTTAATCGCTGTTTTGCTCTTGTTAATCTCCGTACGCGCATGTGGGCTTTTAAAGTCTACGTGCGGTCTATACTGGAGTACGCCAGCTCCATTAGATCGCCTCACCTTCTCCAAGACATTGACTGATTGGAATCGTTGCAGCGTTCCTTCACTCGGTCTCTACCGGGTCTCCGGCACCTTTCTTATACTGATCGTCTGCGCCTCTCTGGCTTAGACCCCCTTGAAATGTGTAGGCTACGTGCTGACCTGGTTTTGACTTTCCAGATCATTCCCAATCTCCTTCCAGTGGACTTTCCGGTTTTTTTTTTTACTTTTTCCAGTTCCTCCTAGACTCGGGGCCACTCGCTTAAGCTTCAAGCTCTTGGGTCGCGGCTTGACTGCCGTAAGTTTTTCTTCGCGTCACATTTAGTCCAATGCTGGAAATCCCTGCCTGAGGCTGTGGTTTCAACCAATTCCCTGCATACCTTCCGCAGACTACTTGCTGCTTGTGACCTGTCTCACTCCCTCCGTAGGACTTACTGATGCTTTTAGTATTACCGGAGATTACCAAAACTCCCATGGCTCCCCTGTCTCTCTTTGTATTTTTTTTCCCTCTATGGGACGAAGTCAGTGGCCTTGCCCTTCCGTTACCTTGTTCCCCTCTATGGTGGACAGAACTATCTTATTTATTTATTTATTATCAAGGGCCAGCATGTCATAATTTTCTACTGCAAATTTGATCCTGGAAAAAATGGAAACAATTTCTGCGAGTTTGCATTCCATTTTCGCAGAATACTGACCGCAAGATAAAAAAGTTCAACTTAAGCTCAACCATAAAGTCCACATTTCGATGCATAAAACTGGCGAATTTTCAAATAATGCTCTAGACAACCGCACGCATTTCCACTTCTCTCCTTCCAGTGAACTTTTCGTTGGAAGGCGAGGTGTGGAAGTGCACGTGGTTCTATTGCCTGAAGAAAGATCTACATAATAAGATAGTAAAATCAAGAGTGAGCAAGAAGAGTAAGAAGTGTATTTTTAACCCTTTTCTGCCCATGGCGAACTGGATGATTTTTTTTCAAGTTGGGTCACCGTCAGTCGTGTGATTCGAACCGGCATTCACTTGGTTTGAAGACGAGGACGCTACCCACTGGGGTATTGCTGCTCGCTTTGCCCGGGGTCCCCGGGGACCCCTCACAAAGCTCGAGCTGCACGTTGGGACGCGGTTTTTTTTACATTGTACCATTGGGCAGTAAAGGGTTAGGAATATACGATAATAAACCTGTTTAAACTAATTACTAGCTGTAACGTACGCCGGTCTAGCCATGTCCTGCATACCTGAGCGAAATACTATAGTGGGCAGTATGGAATAAAAAGGGTGCCGACTGTCCCCTGCCTCCTTCTCAGGACTCTCCTTTTGCTTACCCACTTACATTCTGCCATAGTCTGGTCAGATTTCCCCCATTCCCCCCTGGTAACACCTTTCCCGTCCAGCACCGCCTGTCCCCCCCACTCCCCCCGGACCCGGATACCCCTATTGTGTGGTCTGAATATCCCCATCCCTGCTTCCCCTCCTCCTCCCCCCCCCTTCTTCCCCTGCTTGTCGGTCGCTCGCCATCTTTCATTGTAGTGCATAATAATGAATTTGCTTGCCCAACCTAAGTGTATGATATATATAGATAATGAGAGTCGATTTGTTTTTTCTTGTGTATACAGCGATCGGTATGGCTACTAATTGTCCAACACGGATGAATAATTACCCCTCCTAAGAATACAATCCAAAAACCCACAAGCTGAAGAAAAAATAACGAACGCCATTCGTTTGCAACCAGAAAAATCTTTGATTATTTCTAGTGGAGGATTTCCCGGACGGATTCGACCCATTTTCGAACTTAGACCTAGAAATGTGGCATAGAATCTGCGTGCAAAATTTGATAGAAATCCGATAATTCGTTCAAACGCTATAGCGCTAACACACAGAGAGACAGACAGACAGGCAAACAGTTTGTCCAAGAGTCTCAATCGACTCTAATAATCACTTTAAACTTGCGGTGGCTTTATCATTGCTACCATACAAAGTGGCAGGCAATAAGACCTCTATTGCAATATTTACAATAAGACCTCTGTAAATGAAAACCCTCATGGTGGGTTACAGGGTGCTATTTGTAGTGTGCTCCGCTTTTGTAAGGCATCGACCGTTTTTCGGGTTCATACCCCGGGAATTTCATCTTCATTTGCTGCACCATTCATGGTCTGTTCGGCATGATGTGCTTAGTTTGGATGGAAGGCATTTAGGGGCTAGTCAGGATTGGCAGTTGTTATCTGTGCAGTGGAAATTCTCGATGAATATCTTGTAGGTGTTAGTGTTAGAGTAGTCTTTAGACTTAAATTTAGTGTAGAGCATATGGAGTTGTGTCCTCTAAGCTCTCGTAGAATACTACATAAATAAATAAACCACTAATGAGGCATTGACGGCGATTTACTTTCGGCCTTTCCTAGACCAAAAAAGAAATGACAAAGCCAGCATGAACATGAAGTTGGAGGAAACGAATATTATTGATCATTACACAGAGGGCGACTTAGAAAAGGGGGGGGGGGGGGGATCATTAGCGTTCGGGAAGGAAATTTGAGTCATAGGCTGCTGATTTAGTGAACAAAGCGAAACAATTCTGTGTCGTAAGACTGCCATGCGTTCACTAATATAAGCATAACCAGCCGAAAAGGTTTTCAAAGAAACTTAAACTCAGCATTGACGCACAAAAGATAAACCTGACCACATCAATTTTTTAAATGATGCATCCAATATCACCCGTGCATATAAACGGACTAACAAGGAAGTAACATTATTAGCCAGCGATAAATTGTTTCTTGCAACAATGTCAGTTTTTAAAATGGTGCATCCTGTGATTTGAGTCACAGAAGGATGCCCTGATTGAGTGAGCGAAGCAAACAAAATCAGCGTTCGTTAGCCAGTGTTCGCAAAAATTTGATTGTCGAAACTTAATTCGGTGAAACATGGACATAACATCATCAATCAAACCATACAGTATTGCAAACGGTACATCCAACACCTGCCGTGGACTTACTAGTAACTAGTCTACACACAATGTTGCAACAGTTTCAAAAATGAAGAGTCGCTCAAAAAAGTAAGAGTCAAAACAATGGAAACTAATGGCTGTGAAACGTAATGTCAATGTTCATGAGAAATCCTTTCCTACCATACAAGCATTGAATTACATGTGAACAAATTGTATGGCTCTTAAAGGGATATACCTCCCAGCGCCATTTTTCTCGATACTCCACATCAAGTACAGCCCCAAAGGTCTATTTACTTACCGTTAGTATTTCCCTTGGTAAAAATCCGTTTTAAAATGTGGCGTAGGAGATTTTCTGTTGAATATTACTAACTGTATTTACGTCCGTCCCGAACATAAATGGTGAATCGCGCGCCTACAATGATATTGGAAATTTTATCTGTGTGTGTGCAGTATTAATTTTAATCGTTTGCTAGTAATTACTATGAGATCAAAAATCTAGTAGGCTAATGCAGTAAAAATTAAAATTAATTATTCCAATAGATCGCCGAAGCAAAATTATAAGACACTAGTTAAAAAAATTATAAATTGTGATTTTAAAATACAAGAATCATTCCGGTTTTTGAGGACACAATCAATGGTTTCATTCTGGCTGGACTATTAGGCGCAATGCCAACTGAGACAGTAGCTACGTTTTTCGCTGCGAGGAACGAAGCTACCGTCTCAGTTGACCTTAGCTGTGGTAAATACGCGGATGTGATCGTCGCGTGGGTGTTGTGAGGCAGGCGGAAGGTTATAAGGCAGGCTGGATGTTGCTTTAATACAAACAGCTGGCCAAACAGTAATGGTGGCAAAACCCAAATACGGTCCACAAAAAAACTGACGACCCAAAATTTTAAGTTCAACTTTTCTAGTTAGCACCTCTCAGAACCAGGAGAGGACCGAAATCATCCCCTTTCATTACATTTAATTTTTGTCCTCTCCTGGTTGTGAGGGGTGCTAACTAGAAAATTTGGACTTGAAAAAATGTTGGGTCGTCAGTTTTTTGTGGCCCACCCCTGTATAGTACGCGCTGTAGGAATAATTTATGGATCTGGTAATTACAGAAGCGACATGAAGGAACATTCTCCAACTCAATTCGACCCATTGTTTCAGCATTCATATGAAGCCAAAACGCATGAAATGATTCGAATGAAATTTGGTACAAATATATGTTTTCAAATACGGTTAAAAGATGTAGTTTGTGCTTGAATTTATATTTCCTGCTGAAAAGTTTAAAATGACATCCAAACTGGCTTATATCTTCTAAATCGTTCAGCAGATTGAACACAAACTGACTAAGAATATTCAAAACAACATTTTCATTAAAAATAGGTCCCGTCGAGGGGTCCGACAACTACGCTCTCCGATTTCGGGTTTGCAAATCAGCGTGAAATCTGCAAATGATAGCAAATCGGTGCAAATCAACACGAAATCTGCAAATCCGCTTGAAAACAACAAATCAAGTGAAATCTTCAAATCATTGCAAATTTGCAAATCTCTGCAAGTCCTGTAAATCCACACAAATCAGTGCAAATCTAAATGAAATCTACAAATCTGTAATATTCATGAAATCTGCAAAGCCAAGCGAAATCTGCATAAATCCCTGCAAATCTAATGCAATTCTTCAAATCTAATGTAGTGATTTCGGATTTGCTAAACTCGTACGCTATTTCCAGATTTGTCTGACCCGTCGGGTCCCATTCAACTTTTGTGAAAATTCAAGATGGCAGCCAAAAAGAACGTCCAAAAGTCGGTTTACAATAGGCAAATACACGAAGCGATTCAAATGAAACTTGGTAAGAATGTTATTTGAAATACTGCAGAACAACATAAACGTGGGCACAAGACCTTACACCGTCTAATAAAAATCGAAATGGGGCCCAAAATGGCATCCAAAAACAGGTTTGGGCTGCTTTAACTTATAAATCGTCTATCAGATTAAACACAAACTGGTTATGAAAATCCAGAACAACAGTCATGAAGAAATGACCTATTCAAGTTTTGCGGAAATGCAAACAGCAGCCCAAAATGGCGTCCAAAAACTGTTTTGTACGGCAGTTATAGCCAACCAGAGATTCAAATAACATTTTGTTAGAGTATCCTTTGTACGGTTGAACGAATTAGGCACATGGGTAGTTTTATAACAGTTCGCACGTATTAAAAATGGCGACCCAAATATTAGCCAACAAAACGTTTTGGCTTTTGGGCTTAATCGATAAAACACTTAACCGGTTACGAACAGGGGCGTACAGGCCATACGGCAAAACAGGCGGTTTCCCTTGGGGGGGGGGGGGTGTCTATGCTATGAGGGCCTGTTGGGGCTTACTGAAATTAAAAAAAAAACAGCATGCCCAGGTAGAATTTAATTTTTATTTTGCTTGCTTTCTGAATACTTGACAGTGCGTTGGGCTATTTAAAAAGTTTAAAACACACAGTCGGGGCAAAAAAAAGTTTTATTGTCTAAAATTATCAAATCGTCGATTTTAACTTTGAGAGCGTCCAGTAAATACGTAAGATAAATCCAAGTTTTCCTACGCTCATTCTCAAACACAAAATACCGTTCGGTATTAGCAAACTTTCGGTTGGTTTGAAGGGGATGGAAAGTTAAGTCTCTTCCTGCATTCTTCGTCAGGCTCAATTCGATTGTGTGTTTCTTTGGCCCACATCCTTGCTGTTCTACGTGCCGAGATTTAATTTTTTTTGCGCATCGTTTTATTGTCATTGATAAAAAAAAAAAACCTGAAAACTACCCGGCAACCCCCCCCCCCTCCCCACCATGATGACGCAATTGCTATGAAATGCCATGACAAGTAAGGCTTATGCTAACCATTTCCCGGGTCTAAATGGCCCTCCCAGTACGCCCCTTGTTACGAATGATATTCAGAACAACAATGCCCTATTCAAGTTTTGTGAAAATTTGAAACAGCGGACCAAAATGACATCCAAAAATCAGTTTGCAGTAAGAACAGCCAAACACATGATACTATTCGAATACAAATTTGTAAGAATATTCTTTGAAATAAGGATGAATGACCTATGGACTTGTGGACTTGATTTTATATCTGTTGCTAAAAATCCAAAATGGAGTAAAAAACACAACTGTTTTTGGATTAGGCTATAGGCTATCATCTAAATTGCTCATCAGATTAGTTTGGAAATACAGAAAACCACATTCCTCAAGAAAGCATCAATGAAACTTTTTGCGAAGAAATTCAAGATGGCGGCCCAAAAGGGCGTCCAAATATCGGCTTACGGTAGTTGCAGCCAAATGCACGAAGTGTTTCAAATGGAATTTGGGAAGAATGTTTTTTGAAATATGGTTGAACGATGACGGTAAATACATGATTTTTATACTGGCTGATAAAAAATTTTAAATGGCGGCCCCAAAAAATGTTTTTTTGCTTGTAACTTTTAAATCGTAAATCAGACTGAATGCTAATTAGTTACATACATTCAGAACAATATATTCATCAAGAAAGGGCCTGTTCCAAGCACAGGGAGCCGTCACAAAATACTGTATATGTATATAAAATGTATAATAAAATATGTATATAGAGAGGTGAGTTAGAAAAAAAAAAAAAAGACCGGCACACCAAGAGTATTTTGTGACGGCTCCCTGTGGTTCCAAGTTTTGGGAAAATTCAAAATGGCGTCCACAAAAAAAAAAACAGTTTACGGTAGTTAATTGTCAAACAAATGAAGTGATACAAATGAAGTTTTGGTAGGAATATTCTTTGAAAAAAATCTGAAAGACGTAGTACTAGAATTTATACCCACTGATAAAACTTAAAAATGGCGGTACAAAATGGCCTCCAAAAAAGTTGCAGTAGTTATGGCAGGAGGAGAAAATTTTCTTTTTCAGGGTTTGAGCACTGTAGTAGTTATTATTGTTACATACATATGTAAATCGCCGGTACTGGGAGCATCCAGCTATTGTATATCGATTTGATATCGGATTGGTGCCGGCCAATATCGCAATAGTTCGAACACAACTGGTCCATGAATTCAATGATACAATTGGCAAGTTGCCATGTGCATTTTATAGGTGGTTTTACACCGGTTTTATTGTTTCCTTGTCTGTATGTGTAGCTTACGACTATTAAAAAAAATCAGTGACAGAAAATTACAATAATTTCCTTAAATATAAAATACCGGAAATAAATTCCTCAAATTGTCAATCCCTCCCCTCCCACCCACAACCCCCCCCCACGTCAGTTTTTTGTAAGCTCGTTTCGAAGATAACAATACTAAAATCAAAAATCACGCACAAAGTGACACATTATTTCAACACGACAATGACAACTCACTAAACGCCTCGATCGTAAATCCACGTACACGTAAAACTTGTGACAAACACCAATCTTCAATCAGCCATCGTCATTTTTTCCGTCCGAAAATACGCAAATCACTAACCTGCCATCTGCAACAGATCGTTGTTTTCAATCAGAGTTTTCAATGTCATGCCCATAAAACGGATCGTTGAGGGATCTCGTCCAATGTAATTACTCATTTTCGACGTCGGATCTGTTAATCTTGAGAACTGAGCAGACAGGAAGAAAAGGAGATCGAGTGATCTTCGAAAAAAGACGGGAGATCCAGTCAAGGTTTCTCGAATCGTCGTACGTCAAGCGGTCTGTTTACAGCTGTTGAGCTTCAGAAACGTGCGCAACCGATTCATCCATCGAAATTTTATGCGCAGCCTGTTGACGGAGAACGACTGGCAAACACGTGTTTGAACTGCGATCACGTTGAAATGCCACGTGCTGCTTTCTGTCGGAAACTTTTGGAATTAATTCGCGAGAGCGAGCTCTCAGAGGTGTGCGCCGCCGCACCGTGAAGAAATTAACATGGCGTGAGGGTTGAGCCGCCGCTGGTTATGTGTTGCGTTCACGGCGCATTGTTGCCGCCGGTAAATCCGTGGGGGAGGGGAAGATTTAAACTTGTATTATTAGACATTTTTTAAAACTCTTTAAAAAGAAAAGAAAATACAGCGTATGGTGATGTCAATACATTTGTTTTCTGTGGAGAGGGGGAAAAAATTCAGCAAATTTCATTCCCCTTGGTAGAAAATGTATGCTCACTTTATTTTTATTGTTAATTCTTTTTTCTTGCTTAACATAACGTGTGGCTTTATTAAAAAAAAAAGTTTCAAGGAAAATAAAGAAAAATGGATTTTCCCTAGGTTGTTTTCCCCCCCCCACCCTGTTTTTTTGGGGGGGGGGGGGGGGGAAGGGCACAACGGTCAACCCGCTTACGAGCTAAACCTGAAAAAACATTTTGTTAACAGTATTTAGTGGCAAAAAATGCCGCTAAAGTTGGTAAATATTCTTCCCCCCCCCCGGTTTTTTCGCTATTATAGCATTCTATATAAAATAATTTTTTTTAAATAACAAAGCAATGATAGCAAAGTGTCTTTCAGGTTTGGCTTGTATGCGTATATTCTATTTTTATAGTTTTTCCGTGAAAAATAATAATTTGCCCAACGCCGCCACCGAAGCATACTTAATAACGCACACCCCTGACGCGAACGTACCGAAAAAAGTTCGATTAAATTACACACTAAATTAGTGTTTTTTTAAATGTTGGCGAGTGGGCCAGTTAATTCCGGCTGTCTGGTATAGTTATTGGACACACACACACACAAAAATTGTTCCATGCCGTCATCTTTTTTTCTCCAAATTTGATACCACTTTTTTTTTTTTTTTTTTACTGTAATAGCATCACTTCCGCCAAACGGCAACCCTCCACCAAGCAAAAGAAAAATTAACTGGTCCAGCATACACCGCGAACTTGGTGAGGGGGGCACGCACAAACCGATTGGTCACTGCCAGCCAAGTACCATACATAATGTCACGCAAATTTGGGTCTCTTCCAACCCAGTGAGATATAAATCCAAGTTTCAACTACCCTCAACCTCCACTCACTCCTGACCAAAAGCAAATGCTCCTGACCAACTCCTTTCTCCCAGACGGGGGAAGGCGGGGAGTCAGGCGCCCCCACGTTACAGGACAAACTTGTCCTTAGTGATTTTTCGTATGATAATAAATGTCGCAAATATTTCAATTTATCATGTAGTCCCAAAATTTCCAATCTCAAAATTCTAAAAAAAAAAAAACATGCTGTTGAAGATGTTAAAAAGTTGCTCCATTGCCCCCCTCCCCCCAAAAAAAAACGTTACTGAAAATGCTGAAAAGTTGTTCAATGGCCCCAAAAATGCTCTAAAATGTGCGAATTCTCAGAGCTCCTGCACCCCTGGCTGGTTAATAATAATTTGTTTTAGTGCCACAAGGCGCCCATTCAAGCATTGTGCCCCTCCCCTCCCCAAAAAAAATTTCCTGCGTACGCCACTGCTTTCCCCTCCCGTCATACTTCTGTAACCCACCCTGGAGCGTATCGAAGACAAATATTTGGGTGTAAGGCTAAAATTCCGACTGGTCCCACGATTTTATCCCAGGCTAGATGGGGGCGACGGATGACAATCTAACTGTGAAATCGCTTATTTGGAAGATTGTGTACAGTATAACAATACAACGGAAAATCGTCTAACACGAAATTCGCATTAATCGTCTAACGTCCCTGTCTCGCTCGCAGAGGCAGTAGCTAGCCCTCTTGGCGCTCAAGGCGAACCAATTGAGCGCCCCCCCCCCCCTTAAAACAAGAAAAGTAAAAAAAATCACGAATGTTACATTGGGTCTTACGGCTTACATAATTAAATACTAGCTCCTATATAATATGCAGTTATATAACTTGTATGTCACTCTAGCAATTAAAAACTCCAAAATACCAGTATTACCTGGTCGATTTTGGTTTCTATTGCCTGTTGAAAATGCATTACCTTTTTTATAGCATTCTCCATCTCAAAATGCTGTTCAATCTAGAGAAATTAAATCGAAGATGTCCTTCCGGTTCGCTACCTACTGCGCAGGTTTCTGCACAGCCTCCATCATATAAACGCCGAAGCAGAGTGGTAAGCTCACCTTTTCGAACCTCTATTGTGCCCAAATCCGTGGCAGAAAGGGCCTGTAATTCGCTGCATCGGAAGCAGGCGGCTAGAGCCACCAGGAACACCGTCTTCCTTGTAAGGTGGCTGAGTCTGGATGAGCTCATGGGTTCGTAGGGCGTAACCATGAGTGCTGTAAGGACAATGGACAGGTTCCAATTGGGAAATTGTCTTGTAATGCGTGGTCGGTCCAACTGGAAAGAATGAATTAAAGACGAAATTCTGTAATCTGTGAGGAGGTTCATGTTACTGGCCGCTTTGAAGACAGCATTCAGGGCGGAAAGGTACGCTAAGATTGTGGAGCCCCTGAGCCCGCTTTTAAACAGACTTGTGAGGAACCGGTGGTCTTGCATAGGGGGTAGATTGGATCAACCGGTTCCGTGATACACCAATGAAGCCATCATTTCCAGTGACTGTCGTAAATCCTGTTGGTAGAGGATCGGACGGCTCGTAATGCAATGCGAGCGGCCTCGTCCTCAAGAATGCCAGTTGCTCGGAGGAGCTGGATGATAGTAGCCACCAGTGAAGTCGTAATACTTGGTGGTTCGGGTGGAGGACCGTTCCTACGCATTGGGACAAAAGGTCCGGACGGCTCGGCAGGCGGCGAGGAGAGTCGACGAGGAGGCTGAGAAGCATTGGAAACCAGGCTGCTACAGGCCAATTCGGTGCAATTAAGAGGAATCGTCCGTGTGAGCTGACAATTTTGCGTAGAACAAGAGAAGAGGGAGAAGGCGGGGGCGCCCGCCCCCCAAGGCGTATGCGTAGCGGCAATCCAAATTCAGGGTTAATCCGTCCACTGCCCAGGCACGAGGATCCGGTAAGGGGCTGACGAATAAGGGAAGTCAGTCATTGTACCTCGTGGCAAAGAGGTCGAAACAGATTGGAGCAAATGGTCGAATGTAACGTCCATTCGCTGGTGGGCGGTTCCCGACGAGAGAGGGAATCGGTAATTACGTTCAGTGACCCTGGAATGTGGTGCGATAGACGGCAGACACGGAGGTGAATGCATAGTTGAAAAATTTGAGAGGTGACTTGATGGAGGGACAGGGAGTGCGCTCCGCCTCTCTTCCGGAGGTAGGCAACAGCAGTGGTTTTGTCTATGTGGACTTGTACTGTTTGTCCCGTGACATGGTCTTGAAAATGTTGAAGTCCGAGAAGGACTGCTAATAGTTCCAGGTGAGGTTGTTGATGTGAGCTCCCTAACCTGTTTGGGATGCGTCCGTGAAAAGACTTGTGAGAGAGGCTCGTGAAGGGGAACCGTGGCTGTCAGGTTGAGGACGTCCATCCACCACATAACAAGAGGTTGGGGCGGTAGAGTTAGTGCTAGTTGCGGATTGCCCCAATGGGCAGAACGGTAATGACGGAACGGTTGTGCCATCCACCTGCCGTAAGGAACGAAGTCTGCGAAGGAGTCGATGATTCCGATGGTGGAGGCGAGATCTCGGAAAGTGTGGAGAGGTGTGTGTAGGAAGGTTCTGGTGGAACGTAAGTGATTTTCGATGCGTTCCGGGGATGGCATGACTGCCGATTTTTTGAGGTCAAAGAATACTCCTAGGAACACGAAAGAATGGGCGGACTGGAGACGAAATTTCGAAAGGGATGCCCAGATCTAGGTGATGAAAAAGAGACACGACGTCGTGTAAATTGCTGGAGACTGTTGACTGGTTGGGATGGGGTAGTAGACAGTCGTCGAGGAAGGCATGTATGCAGTTACCTTGTTGGTGGAGATAGGCAAGAACTGGGCGTAGGACCATGGTGAAGATGCGTGGGGCGGCGTTCAGTCCGAAGGGGAGGCACAGGAACTTGAATACAGTTCCGTCTAGCAGAAAACGGAATAGTTGGCGGACAGACGCATGAAGTGGAATGTGAAGGTATGATCTAGTGACACTGTCCAATCGTCGGGTTGTAACGAATGTCGGATGGAAGAAACTGTTTCCATTTGAAAGTGTGGATTGAGGATGAACTGATTTAGTGGTTTTAAGTTGAAAATGAGGCGCGTTCCACCTGATTTCGTGCTGCACAGACAGATGCTGCTGTAGAAGCCTGGGGTGAACGGGGGTGAAACAACACGATTGCTTTCTTTTGAAGGAGGGTCGTTATTTCTGTTCGGAGCGGAACGGGAGCTGGTGCTTCCAGTTCTCAGGGTGGGTCCTGCACAGGGGGCTGCTGTAAAAACTTTGGCTTGGAACCATTTAAAACTATTGAAAGCATCATTGGATCGGAGGTTACCTTCTGCCAAGCTTTGACATGGAACCGAAGACGTTCCCTATTTCTTGCGGGAGAGGTGGAATGTCAGCAATTGTCCCATTCCTTGTTGCTGGAACGAGAGGTGGAACGTTGCCGTCTATCGGGAGTGGAGGGACGGCCCAGGGAACGACCACGTCTGCGTCCCTGGGACCGGGATGGAAAGGGCGATGCGGAGTGTGGTACCGGAGGTGGAGTAGGGTCTGGTGTTTTTGTGGGTTGTTAATCGTCCTTAGGTTGATCAGGCTTGGAAGACGGGACGGAACGTTGCTGGCGATTCTTGTTGTAATGAGGCTTGCGGGAAATGTCGAGGTGAGGGGCCATTTTAGGAATCAATCAGCAGAATAGGGATTCAGATTCGTAAATGGGCTGATTCCGGAGAAGATGACAAGTGGAATCGTGGAGAATTGGTGCCGTGTTCAGAGCTATTTATTGTAAAAGAAGCGTTGAGTTGAAGAGTGCGCGTGTGAACTAGTGGTCGGCGGAAACCGATATTTTGACTTTCGGCCGAAACCGAGACCCCTACCGAAACCGGCGATTTGGTTTCAGCCGAAACCGAAATCACTACCGAAACTGGTAATTCGGTTTCAGCCGAAACCACAATCACTACCGAAACCGGAACCAAAACCTAACCTGAATAATATCAGTATCAATAATTACACAAAAAGCAAGGATCAAAATTATGAGTGTATGGTGGTTTTTTCATAGACATAGTCTAGACTGGGAGGCAGAGCCCAGTTTACCCATTTTCTGGCCCTAGGCGAAAAAAATCCACGCACGCCCTTCCTCCCCACACAAAAAAAAATGTTCAGAATTTAACAAAAACTGTCAATATTGCCAAAAGACTTAGAGACTTTCGTTTGTATTTTTTTTCTTTTTTGCCATAAGCCTTTTTTTTTAATTTTAAAACCATTAATTCGTGTTAAAACCATTAACCAGAAAATGCTTAAAAACATAAATAAAGATAAATGAAAGCACAAATCTCCTCCAGTGCAACGAAGCCATTACAGTTATGATTAAAATTTGGATTGAAAGAAAAATTGCATTTATTATTTATTGGCATGGCATGGCAGGTGAAAGCTGGATCTGTGATGGGGCTCCCTGGATGTCAGCACTGGTAGGCTACAGTCTAGTCTGTCTACACAGAAATCTGCTACTGACAGGAGGCAGCAGTGGTTTCGGCTTCACCGAAACTGCAGCATAGGATTCAGCCGAAACCGAAACCATAACCGAAATCAGTTCGTGGGTTTCAGCCGAAACCGAAACTGAACTATTTCGAATAGCTCGGCTCACAGAGGTCTTACGGACTTGTGGTTGGGCTTAAAACATGCGTTAACTTCATGCCGAAACAAGAACCGAAACCGAAAATTTGCTGGTTTCGGTGCCAAAAAATGAAACCGAAACCGAAATTCGGTCGACCCCTATGTGTACCAATTCATGGCAAAGTGAGTGGCAAAGCAGCTCTTTTGTAAGTGGCAAAGCAGCTCTTCCAAAAGACTTGATTGATGAAGAACGCTAGTTGGCGGGTGTCATCAGGAGGGCGATCGGTGTAGTCTTTCACACAGTGCATTGGCTGCAGTGCTAAGGACGTCCGCTTGGGACGCGGCACGAAGACCAAGGCGAAGGATGCGGTTGTTGTCACGTAGGACGAAAACAGGAACCGCAGCTCGTCGAGGAAGATAGAGAGCGGAACCGAAATCCAGCTTGGTATCAGCGGTGAGGAACTCCAACTGAGGATAAGTCTCAAAGTTTCTTGGATTGGCCGTTCCTTCTTCGATGGGACGGAAGAAGTAATTTTTGTGGCCCAAACAAGGCGGAGGCGGATCCTTAACACATTCAAGAGGCGTTCCGTTACCGAGGAGGACGCCGCTGGTTCTGAGAAGTGTTGTGAGGAGTGTCGTTGATTGTCCTAGTAACGGTGGTTGGTGTGGGAGTTGGTCACGCAGACCAAAGCCAAAACCAGTTGCAAGGCCTAGGTTCTTGGAGACTGGATCAGAGGTGGAGGATGGCTTGTATAGGAAGCAGTCCGGAATGATCCCTTCTACCGTTTTTAATAATTCTGGAAGTGGGATCTCCGAAGGGTCAGGGTCCCCTTGGAACGGAGGGTCAGGTTGATCCGAAAGGGACGGGTCTGGTGAGTAAGAATCAAGATCGTTGTCCGCAGGAGGAATGGGCGGAATATGTTAACGGAGCCGGCGAAGCAGAACGTGGAGGTGGATTATCCGGAATGGCAGAGAACCAGCGTCCTCTATGGAAGGTCGGTGGCGCTTAGGGACGGGGTGGCGCTTAGGGACGGACGCAAGCCATGTTGAAATATAGTCTGAGACTGGTGCCTTCCGCTTAAAATTTTGAAGGGAAGAATCCATAAGTGTGTGCACCAGGGATGACGTGAGTGACTCGTTGGTCCACTGAGTGACGGAACGTCCAGTTACTGAAGGTTGAGAGGAATGCGAAGACAAGTCCAGAGGAGTGAGTTGCGGTCCTATAGAGGAGGCCAGCTTGGCAGCAACTTTCCGGGCTTTGAGTTGTAGTTTAAGGCAGGCATACAGTTCCTTCGTTTGAGAGTTCTGCGGAAAGAGCACGTAGGTCCCGTACCGGCGGAGGCTGGCTACAGGGAATCCGAGATGTAGCTCAGTATCGCAGGGTGCTGGAAGGGACGGCTCGGAAAGAAAGGAATTCGGGGGCGGAAGCGATTGTTTCTAAAGAATCCTGTTCCGTTGTTAGTTCAAGAATTTCAACATTGTCTGCAACCGGCGGAGCCTGCGTGGGAGATACGGAACGAGGAATATGGGATGAAAAACCATCCTATGGCGTTTCTTTAGCTCACTGCATAGGAACAGAATTACCAGGGAAAGCGGAACACAGATCGAAGAGCGCAGCGGGATCGAAATGAACAGGTCGGTGGCTAGAGAAGAAAAGGTGAGCATACCGCTTTGGCTTTTATATGACGGAGGCTGCGCAGCAGGTAGCAAACCGGAAGGACATCTTCGATATAATTTCTCTAGATTAACAGCATTTTCAGAAGGAGAATGCTATAAAAAAGGTAATGGTATTTTCAAGGCAACTAGAAAATATATTAATTTTATGCTCCACCACAACCTAGCACCCACTTCCACTGTCACATGGTACCATGCAAAGAAGTTAACATCATCTTATTCACCTTTGCACTGCAATTTTACATTGTAAATTACGGATGGGTAATTTTTTTCTTAGTTTTAATTTTCCGTTATATGATCATTAAAGGAAAAATAGAACGAATAATCGGTTAACAAAACATCTGGAACTTGCGAAGCGAGCACTAATCCAAGACCAAGAACATCTCTTCTTAGGTGTTGTGAATTTGTTTGCAACGCTATCCATTAAAAAAACATATTTTTGCTTTACCACTTCCATGATTACACGGTTGGCAGAAATTCGGACAGGCGCCCCTTGCAGCCGCCTTGCTCGCCTTACCTTTCCTACAGCCCAGCGCTGAGGCTAGACATATAACATCAGAAACCGCAACTATATTTTGGTCCAGTTAGACGATTATCCATTATACAATATTCCGATTAGATGGATAATTTTCCATATTTTTATTTAGGCAGATATGGGAACAATTATCCCATTAGACGATTTTCCAGTTAGTCTTTTGTCCGATGTCCCCTCTAAACCATTACCACACCGAGATGATACACAGTCTCTCCCCCCCCACACACACACACACACACACACATAACACTCGTAATGTTTTTTTGGCTTGTCTACGTGATGCTTGGCTCTATATCAGCCTTAATTGAGATACGTGACGTCACCTTTGTCGCCATGTATGCTGGACTATACCACGAGCCACGGCTGTTTGCCGTGATGTCATCATGAGTTAACCAATGACGAACGAGAATAGCGGGTCCTGGGCCGTCTTGAGTGGACTAGCCCAGTCACGTGATACGTGTGTCATGGCAAACAGCCGTGGCTCGTGGTATAGGTGCTTTCTTCCCAGCGACCAAGCAGGGAGAATTTTGGGAGTTTTTTTTTTTTTTATACCTCCCTTCTTTTGGCCAGTTGTACCTCTAAGAGAAGGGGACGAGCTTATTGCTGGACTGATTATTTGTCTTAATGGCGACATGATAAAAAGAGCGATAAAGGCTACAACCCTTGGATGAACTAAGGCTACTACTATATACTATCAATTAATGCAATACAAAAAAGCCAACAAAGTACACAAACAACAAACCATCATGACGTTTCGGGGACCAAGTTCCTCATTATCAATTGAGGGAAAAGACAACACAAAGAAGAAATACTGCCGGGAGTGCGGAATTGAACCCACATTGGGATCGAAGACAATGAATAATGTGGAATGAATGTTGTCCCCGAAACATCGTGATTGGTCAACATGATCAACACCTGAAACATGGGGGCCAAGGTGCCAGGCGGCATATGGCTTTTCAAAAAGTGTACGGTATCAAAAAAAAGACGTGAATACCATTCCCCAGCCCTCCAGTTTTTTTTATCTCCAGAACATCTACCGAATAATGTTTTTGCATTATTGTCTGCTTTAAAACGAAAATTCCAGAGTTAAAAACCCTTGCTGCCTCCCAAACAGCATACCTAATGTGAGTGAGTGTGTGATAAGAGTTTAAATTTAGGTCTCGTAATACCTTCCAAATGTTAAAAAAAAAAGGCCTAAATCTACCAAACCTGCTAAATTTCATGAGTTGGAATTGCCACGAACATTTAGACTTTTTGCCATTCCAGCCTTCTTCTAATGGCCAAGTTGGAATAACATGAAATTTTAAGCTAAAACAATTACTGCTACGGTAATTCCACATTTTTTTGAAAACAGTGGAATCACTTAAAATCCTTGTCCTCGTTGATTCTTAAGTGTCAAAAACATCCCACAGTTCCAGAACATGTGTTTTAACTTGTCTTCCTAGGAAGTTCATTCCCAAATACTGTGCTTTTCAATTTCATTAGCCATCGACTAACCTCAACATTACAACAGCTCCAAGTCGGAATGGCTTATTAGTAGAACTCCAGCTTTTGGTTTCAAAGGTTGTGGGTTCAATTCCCCACTCAAGCAGTCTGACATTTAAGGTCAAAAGGTAACGTAAATAGCTTTCCATCCACAGTCATTTAACTCAACAGTAATCATACCTGCAATGGTTCGTGAGGAGGGACATTCATTGCCAACGCTTCAACATCAAAGAAGCACTATATTGGAGCAGTTTGGATTACTGCAGAACTGTTATGTTTAGGGCCATTGAGAAGTTTCAGCACTTTTTGCAGATAAGATAGAGTAACAGCCAGTTTCGTGCACAAATAAAACCACACTACGTTTCGGGAGGACAACCTCCCGTCTTCCGTTTTAAAAATTCATGGCAGTATCTGCCGAGTCACCAAGTCTATAAAAACAAACCATGCAGGCATGGTCAAGGCCTAAAACATTAAAATGTTAAAAATATTAAAAATATAAAACATACCAAATGATACACCATGCTATTAGATGGGTGCCCGGACGTAGAGTGGTAATAGGAGGCAGTGATGTCACTGGGTTCAGAATACTTTGGCCTGGTCCAAATTAAATAGCGTGGTTAGTCCAGACGGTTTTTTCTTGAACTTGTTGAATTTGTTAAGTTGTAGGTTTTGATGACTGGATAATATTTTTTTTAGAGATTCCAGAAAGCAAATCTCTAAAAGAATATTTTCCAGTCATCAACAACCTACAACTTAACAAATTCAAGTATCAAGTTCAAGAAAAAGCCGTCTGACTAACCACGCTATTTAATTTGGACCAGGCCAAAGTATTCTGAACCACGTGACATCACTGCCTCCTGTTACCACTCTACGTCCAGACGCCCATCTAACAGCATGGTGTATCATTTGGTATGTTTTTATATTTTTAACATTTTAATGTTTTAGGCCTTGACCATGCCTGAATGGTTTGTTTTTATAGACTTGGTGACTCGGCAGATACTGCCATGAATTTTTAAAATGTTTTAGTGTTTATTTTTACCTGAAGACGGGAGGTTGTCTTCCCGAAATGTAGTGTGGTTTTATTTGTGCACGAAACTGGCTGTTACTCTTATCTTATGTTTAGGGCCAGTCGCTCATCCAGAAACACAAACTATTGGAAATGCCATCTCCTTTCTAACAGAATGACAGTCACACAGTCACACAATTTCAAAATTAGCGAATTATGTTCAGTATATTGCATCTGCCTCAGACACTTTCACTACTGCAGTAAGGTCGTGCTGAAATACAGATATGCAATCAAACAGGCACAAAACACTAAATTATGTTTATTTTTACATAAATTACTACAAAAATAGTCAACTGCATATTACTAAACACTAACCCATTTGTAATGCGTTCTTAAAACATGATAAAATTCTATAAAGACAAACGGGTATCAAAGTTCACAAAGTAAAGGGTTTATGGTTCAAAGCAATGATAAAGAAAAGAAAAAATCGTTAACATTTTTAACGTCGGTTGGCTTATTAGAATGCGTTAATTTTCTATCTTTCCAAAAGTAGGGGTAACCTGGACGGAACTCGAACTAGCAACTTGAAGGAGCTCTTTAACGTGAGGCACACGCCTCTACCAACCCGGCCACGGCTGTCTCGAGAGTCGGCTTGTTAAGGGAACCTAGTATTGTTGTCATTTCTCCATTGTAGCCCATCTCGAGCATATAGTTTGGACTCTTGTTTTTAATACTTAAACCTGGGTTGGCTAGAGTTTGCTTGAGCAAAGCAATTAAAAGGTTAAGCTATACACACCTTTTTATGTATCATTTTGTGTGATCTTTTAATGTGATTGATTTACTTGTTTTGCTCAAGTTTAAAGAACAATCACGTCATAATCAATGTTAATTTCTGCATAATTTCGTCTGAATGGTTTTAGCATCTGCATAATGTTAAATTAATTTTGTTTACCGTAAATCGTGTGTCAAGACGCTCGTTGGCTTGACACATTCATTTGGCTAAAATCGGAGGGGGAGGTTGGATGTCAAAACAAAAATAATCTATTTTCTAAACAAAGTCCAGGGAGAGAGTTTTCTCTATGACGGAAAAGTCGGCAATTCACGTGCGTGATCTGGAATCAATCTAGAATTACTGCATCATCTTTGTTCGCATGCATTCACAAATTTAGGTTATTGTATGGCCATTCAGTCATTCACGTGCTTGGGTTTGGATTCTGTTTAGCGAAAACGCAAAGCATTTATTCTCATTAATTCAATAATTTAGTTAATTATATCGTCACACCACCAAAATCAAACATAATTCACACTTAAAAATAAATTTCTAGCCCACACAAAAGATTTAAGGGTGGGCTCATCTCCATTATTTCAGTGTTGGACCTTAAAGCATTTTTTGAGGGTGGGGGGATGGGCTTTAGCTCCCAAGTGGGCATTTAGTACACGATTTACTGTAAAATCTATCAATACGGCTGTACCGATGCTGAGCCTCTGAGCCAGGCAAAGCCAATTAATTAAATTTTACCAGAAGTTTCCGAGTTGAGCCTATCTCGTTTCATGCGAAATATTCGTGCGAGATGAAGAGTTAGGCCTGGATTCAGCTTATTTTGCACGTTCTCCCGAGACTCCGCATTTGGATCATCCATCAAAAGGTATTTTCACTCTAAAAGCGTAAATATTATAGCGAAATATATGTTTATTACGACTACAAGATAAAAATTAGACCGTATCACTTAACGGCCATGTTGTTAACAGGAGAGTATAATCACTTATTGCTTTCCAGGAGAGAATAATCACTCATCGCCTTCACTCAACTCAACTGCTCGTCTTCTGCCATGGAGAGAGTCATCCTCACGTTCTTCCGGAAAAAGGTGACAAAAATGTTCCCATTCGTGAATTGCGTTGGATAAAATGTTATCTCATTAAATGTACGAACCGTTAAATGTTAGAAACTTTGAAGGCGTTGGGTGGGGCCCAGTGTCAGGTAGCGTCACGCAAAGCGAGTCAAGGTAACAGCCATTGGAGCCAGCAGGAGCACATCTCGCGGCCAGCCGGCCAGAATACGCTAGGGGCGGCCGATGACGGATCGCTCAATGATCATGAATATTGAAGAAACAAAACAACTTTAAACTACTAATACGGTATTAAAAACATTAATAAAAGATTTCGGAAGCAGTAAAAAATGTAATATAAAAGATGTAATAGATGTAGATGTAATAAAAGATGTAATATGTAAAAGATGCTATCTTTTCCAGGTCTTTTCGGTACTGCACGTTGAGTATTTTTTTTAAGTACATTTATGTAATCGATCTTCACGATTTTTTTTTGTTTATAAAAACGTAGTACGATGGTCCCAAGTATTTTTTTTGTACAATAATTTATAATATAATTATTATGTGTGCAATTTTTTATCCCCATGGACCACTTAGTTATTTTACTACAGTTTACTTTACTGTGGCACGCAGCACGTTTGTGGCAGTCATGTGTTTGCCAGTCGTTTTCGCAAAAAAGATAAAAATGGCGTTGGACTCGAAAGGGTTAATTTTGCAGTAGAAAAACGATTTAGGAGTGGCTTTAATTCCATTATTTCAGTATTTTGACCTCGAAACATTTTATGGGTATGGGATTTAGCTCCAAGTGGGCATCTAGTACTCGATCGACGGTAATATATATTTAATAAGACTGTTTCGATGCAGAGCCACCGAGCCAATTAATTGATAATCGGTAGGTCACAGAGCTTTTCACCAAAAGTGTCCTAGTCTAGCTGATCTCATTTCGTGCAAGATATTCGGGAGAGATCAGAAGTTAGGCACGGATTCCCTTTCGCACATTTTCCCTGAGACTCTGCAGTTGGATCATCCATCAAAATGTCTTTCCACTCTAAATGCGTAAATATTCAAATTAAATGCATGCTTTTTAGAATGTTGGCTAAACAGTGTGCCCTATCCAAAGGGCTGATGTTTGGTTGTTGTAGCGATGGCTGTATTTTTTTTTTTGACGGCACGACCAGGTGTGTGACCTGAAGGTCAATCAATGACAGCCAAAGTGCAATTGTCTGGAATGAGCCGTCCAAAAACTTCGTTTGGGCCTATTTTGAAATTACGGATGATGAAACTAAAGCAAAATGCACGCCCTGCGGAAAAAAAATCACCAGCGGGAAAACTGTTGTAAATTGAACTTGTGCTAGAATGCTGAACATGCCCATGCGAGTTGCACGTTTGCAAGCTCAACTGACCAAGGTGGCAGCATGCAGCAACGTTGTTGCTAGTGTATGCAATATTCCTTGTTTCCTGACAATACAGTAAGTTTATTGCAACCAAATACCTGCCTATTTATTTTCCACATGTTCTTTATTCACTAACAATAGTAGCAGAGCGTGGTTATGGCAAAGGACTGTGGAAGGAAATGGTATAGCTAGAACTTTAAAGCGTGAACCTCACTATAACGAAGCAGCATTGCTGTGGTGCGTTCGTAAGCACGAAAAACTCGTTCCAAGATTGTGAACAAGGCAACAACGTGAACATAGGCAAGTAATGAACTAAAACTGATGAGTATTGCAATATATAGTCAGAAATTTGAACGAAAATTGGGACAAGGTCAAACTTTGTAGGGAGCTCGCTATAACGAATTCTGTAAATACAATGCACAGAACTGTGTTTACAGTTTGTATATTCGTTATGAAATTTTGTGCTGCAAATGTGTACTTACAAGTCATAAATTGATAATTCATGCGGACATTCCAGAGTTGAAAAATTAACTCCCAATATCATGAGAGCTGGAAAACAGATGTGCGTTTTGCCTTGTTAGAGAAAGGTTTATGGGGATTAGCAGATGGAACAGAACAAGCCCCAGTTATAACCCCGTCAAATGTCATAGACAAGGACACGAAACTCCTAAAAATGAGGGCCACAAAAGCACTTGCCATGATTTGCGTCATGAATTAGAAAGCATCGTAGTAAAGACGACAACTGTGGCTGAGGCGTAAATGACGTTAAAGGGGGTACTCCATTCTACCTCCAGAGCAAGAAAAGCTAATTGCGGCGTAAATTTCAGCAATTGTCATTAAAGCCAGCAGAAGAAATGGCAGTATTTTTGACCCGAGTCGACAAAGCAAGACAAGATCTAAATGATATTGGCGTACCGATGGGTAATGAAAACGTGGCTTACCAATATTTAGATCCATTACCATCTGAATACGACCATGCAGTTCAACAAATATATCACTGGAAAGACTCCGAATTCACACCAAAGCTAGTGAGGGAACATCTGTTATCAGAGTTTTCACTGTAGCGTTTGATATGATACAAACTAGACAGCGACACGTATCTGCGTCATCGTAGTTGCTTTGCATTGTCCCTGTGGATAGACTTAGAATGTGCAGAGGGACGAGAGCTACCCTGACACTGAATTTCATTGTTTAATGACGTAACTTCCTGTAAGGGAGTTGGCCAAGATGGCAGATTCTGTAAAGTGTTGTGTTAACCTGTTCTGCATGAAAAACCACAAACCAAAACATCGTACGTTTACAAGTCTATATCATAAAAGAGCTGTGAAGAAAACTAGTGATGCCCGAGCACTTTCAATGCCTACCTGGTGAAAGGATGGTAACGATTTCAAAAGATTACTTTCGTAGAACTGGCCATAGCAGATCATAGGGTGGCAGTTCACGAGCAGACGATACTTTTTCTCGGCAACTTTATGAAAGGACGATTGCTGCAAAAAGGGAAGAAAAGTGAGAAGAAACAATTATTATGCCAAGAGAAAGGAATTGACAGACAAGGAAAAAGATTCTTTTGCGAGGGGTAGCAGTAACCCAATGATAAAGGTGCATCGGTAAGCAACAGGTGGCCGCCGCTATCCAACGCACCTACAATGATTCGGGGGAAAAAGCCGACGGTGCGTTGAAGCAGCCGAGCGACAACAAGAAAGCCGTGACGAAAACAAACCTGAGTAACGCTGTATACTGTGCACATAAGCAAATAGACGACACGATCGATTATGTGAGGTTACGATGGAACGACCAAAGATTTATGACGTAATCAGGCGCTGTCATGGGATAAGCGTGAACTAATAATAAGACAAAAAGCCTTTGCCGATAACATCGTAGTACAAAATCGTTGTGAACGATCGTACAAGACGTACAAAAAAACTGAGCGACGAATATGCTTCACGATACATCGACAGGATTTTGAATCCCATAGTGACTCCTTCACTAAGAGTTTGGGAGGCGAACATGACCTAGTTTTCAGTTCAACGATGACAGACAATTTCAAAGTCAGCCTTCCAACGACCGGCAAGATTGCAAGAATTTGGCGTAACCAATCGTCATCTGACACGAAAAAGGAGGAATATGTCACCGAACTTTTGATAAACTAGTTATCGAGCAACGATAGATGGTTGTTTGGGTCATGTTTGTTGGGTGAACGAGCCAACGAGCCATAACGATGTTAGTCTTAAGACATTTTTCCCACTTAAAGACGTTATGACTGAAAATGGACACCATGCAGCTTGTGATAGGCCTCTCGAACCACTGACGTAAGCGTATAAATACTCGGAGACGGAGATTACGATGACGAAAACATCGAAATAGTGATTGATACCAGTGATGTGTAACACATGATAGGCCTACTTACTATTTTTTCGTAGTTTATTGGTGACATTGATTCAGTCTAACCTTAAAAATTGAATAAATAGAATCTTAAAAGTTAGCATTAATTGTTTTGCTCTTTTTTTTAGGGAATATTTATTTAATAACAATAATTTCCTCCTTCAGCATATGGGGGAAATCCATAAAGATAATTTCCTCACTTGATCGGCTTGGCTCGGCACACAAGTCGTTTTGAAATTAATTGGCTCGATGAGAAAAATCCCGCTCGGTACAGCCTTAGTAGTTAACAATACTTGTACAACCGTATGATGTCTGGGTATTTTCCTTGAATAGTTTTTTTGCCATAGAATACCTGTGCGGAATTCCAATGAATCGGACAACAGGCTCTAAAATATCGTGGAGACGGATGGACAAACAGACACACAAGCAGAGGATGATAGTGCCTTTGCACCACTTTCCACTGTGCATCATAAACCGATTAACAACGTGAATGGTAATTTTGGTGACGTGAACCTTTTTTTCTTTCCGTAACTGAAATAATCACCGGTTTAGATGAACTTCAGCCATAATACACACAACATATAAGTAATGAACAAGCAAAAGTAATCAGACAAATTATAATGTAAACAAATATAATATATTTTTTCCCAACAGTCCAGTACTTGTTACTTTACTGTTCCTAGCGTCCAGTACTTGTTACTTTACACTGTACTGGGTGTCGCCACCTGTAATTAAGCTCATGGATCTTTGATTATAAACACTGCAAGATTTTCACGAGATGCATTAGCAAGGCAGCAGCCATTTTTTTTCAACTCAAACGTGTACGACATCACTGGAGCGAGGTCGCACCATTTTTACTGATTCTTGCACCACACTGACTATAGATTTTGCTGACGAGTTAGATGAATCTGGCCTAACAAATGAACGAATACTCATTATTAGGGCTGCACCGATACCAAATTTACCAATCCGATACCGATCTGTTTTAAACATTTTGCTGACACCGGTATCAATATAGATATCCAAAACGGAATCCCTAATTTTTTTTATCATTTCATTGGTGTAGTTTTCTTCAAAAGTCAAATAATTATTAAAATAAATTTTTTTTTTAATAAACGGTAAGGCAGGTAGGTTAATCAGGGTTTGATATCCTGAGCAAAAAGTCGCAAACCACATGTCATAATCTCGACCGGTTTCAAGAGTTGTCGATATTTCAGCGAATGTTGCTTATACCGATCTAACACCACAAATATCGTCAATCGATCCAGTATCGGTGCAGCCTTACTCATTATCAAATGCACGTCAGCAGCTTCAAACGTTTAAATTGTTTCCGAGTGGATTAAGCTACCTAAATTCAAATCGACAAGGTGACCGAAGATGTGCACTTGTTGTATCGTGTCAACAGACGGATGAACAGACAGTACCATCACAACCTCGCATTGTAAAAGTAAGGCATTATTTTGGTTTCAAAGCAATGACAACACCAACTGTGGTATCTTGGGTAATCGCACCCGTACTTTCGGAATTACCTCTGCTGCAGCTTTTGACTCACTGCACTGAGCGGACTGGCCCAACAGTCGAACTTCCCCGATTAGGCCTATATTTGAGTTAAGTAGGCTTGTCATTTGCATTAGCGAATATTTACTTTCAATATTTAGGTATCCCCAGTATTTGAAACAATTTCTTCCTCTCGCACGGAATGAAGAGAAAATCACAAATGGGTGCCCTCTAGCTGTCATTAGCAGAACTAGCAATTCTCTCCCTCAAGTATTTATACAGGCGTCTCAGTTTCTAATGCTATTTCGGCTTGGCCGAGCGTGGTTATTCGTGAATAGCGTCGCTCACAGAATCTCAACTAAACCAAACCAACCCGTGCTAAATGGAGGGTAACATCTAGGGATATGTAATTTCCGCGACATTTTTTCAGTCATATTCGTGGCAATTTCTGCTGCTAGTTGGACAAAACTCCACGAAATTTGTTATCAATTCTGTGTCTTATAGTGTAGACAAACGAAACAGCCATATTGCTCAATATAAGCCAGATTTCAACAAAACGTAAAAAAAGAACTCAACTTCACGACATAAGTGTCTTGTACCACGCTAAAACCAAAAGTACATCATTGCTAACTGTACTCAAAGGATGAATTTCAGTAAAACTTCAGGTTATTCCTTCTCATGATAAAATTCATTTTTCTGTGTGCACTTTTTTTGGAATTTGACAGAAGAAATTCATATTTCCGCGACATTCCGACAGTTTTCTGAAATTTCGCATACAATACTTTTTTGGAACCTACAGACGCCCAATAACTCACTAAGAGAACTTTCTAGTATTCTTCTTTTTTAAAGTACTGTATCTGCGAAATCTGCGATCACGGAAATTACTTATCTCTAGTAATATCATACACCATTTTTCATGTTCAAATAAAAGATGCACATCCAACTTTGTATCCACTTGTAGCAAAGAACTATTACCCCCCCCCCCCCAACACACACACAATGGACTAGACTACATTACACACCAACACTGGTAGAGGACTTCATAAAGCATTTAAAAGAAGGAAACAGGTCACAGACTAAAAGGTGTAACAGCTGATTTGGCAATACGGGTGATTTTTACAGTAGTTCACATTTGATCACGTAAAATCATGCTGCTCTCACCCATACAGATGTCTAGACAGACCGTTTTGCTCTTGTTTAGACTCGTCACTAGAGAATACTCTGTAGGATGAGAGAAAAGGCACCTTGTTGGGGTTAACATAACTACTTAACAAGCACAAACCCGACAGAAACTATTGCTTGTATGGGAGTCCAGTTTACTGAACGTTAGGCACCCACATTTAGGCATATTAATGGCAGTTGAACATTGGAAATCAAGCTTGAATTTAATTTCACATTTGAAATAATATTGTGACAAAACTGTAAGTAGACGGTTAAAAAAAATAATGCAATCTGTATAATGGTTGCCTCAACTATCAACAAAATACTAAACTAACAACTACGTAAACAAATATTTGTACATTCTTTGGTATTAAATAAATATACCTCGCAGAAGTGTTCACTAATATCTTATTGCTGCAACCTGCAATTAAGTCGACAGCTGCTTTCACACAATGGCACGTCCCGCACTGGCGTTCGCGTCAACACCTGCTACTAAATTACACGGCTGGAAATCGGGTGGAATGAATTTTCAAGGTTAGAATAGAACAGGAAGTACCCAATTACAGTTGTGGTAATATTTCCTTCTAAACCCATGCTATTGTCACTTCGGAGGAGTTGTCACCTCGCGCTTCGGCGTGGGCGTTCCTGCTGTGTGGGTTGGCAGATTTTGATTGCCTAAAGTAAAGGGGCAAAAATGACAGTTGTGTATGACAGTAAGCTGGATAAAGTGTGCGTGAACAATAGCTACAATAATGCATGTCACATTTTCATTAGCAATAGCACAAGAAAGCATGCTTCAGAGAAAGTGAAAATTTCCTACCAGGGTAGTCCATAAATATCACATGGAATGGAGGGAGCCAGGGGGACCCGGGGACCAGGGGGGGGGGGGGGGGGGGGTAAATTTTCGAAAACAAGGTCTCATCATTCATGACGTCAATTATTTTTTAATGGAGTAATAATTTATAGGTAATTATTGTGTTACTGTTACTTTTTGTTGTACGAGTTATTATTTATTACGTTTTGTACGCCTAGATTTCATAGTAAAGGATATTTACCGTTCCAATTTCGTTGCAAATTTTCGACAGTCAGGTTTTCTGGAGTTGGAGGGCTCAGAATGACTGTCTTTATCAGGCTACCACATCACCGATTACTTCGTCGTTAACGTTCGTCTGCTGCTATCGTTCGTTGGAATGCGGCGCGAGGCCATAGCCTCTGTAACTTGCAGACCAATGCACCACTTCTCCCGCAGCAACTTATTAAACTCTCCTCTCATTCAGTTCCTGCTGAGAGGAGAGTTTAATAAGTTGCTGCGGGAGAAGTGGTGCACTGGCCTGCAAGTTACAGAGGCTATGGCCTCGCGCCGCATGTGATGTGGTAGCCTGATGAAGACAGTCGTTCTGCGCTCCTCCAACTCCAGAAAACCTGACTGTCGTAAATTTGCAAGGATATTGGAACGGTAAATATCCTTTACTTTGAAATCTAAGCGTACAAAATGTAAACATACGAGTAATTACTATAACTAAACTAATTTCGTTAAGGACTCCCTGTTGCACTTCATATCCAGGTTCATTGCATTCTGCAGGCAAGGAACAAAACTTTTTAAACGTTAACAAGAAAAAAACTATGTTCGAAGTTCCATGATTGTTTGAAAAATGAATTGTTTTTAAGCTAAATCCCCAATAATCAAAGAAAAAGGTGCTTAGTCAAGATCTCCATCACTGTAGTTCTGCCAACAATGCTCCTAATCACTTTTCATTTACGTATACTGTACTTTTCCCATTAACGAAAGTGGGGAGGTGGGAAAGGTATTTTAGGATAACCAATATTATCTTTAAAATTGTGTTTTTCCTTTCCTCAAAACACTACCCTTTAAATCTTAGTAGACTATCCAAAAAGAGGTGGGTCAGTTGAACTGAGCGTTAAGGAAGCCAAGCACCACTCAACATCTAACCATAACCTGTTCATTCCAGGAGTACCCAAACAGGTAGCTACGAGATGAGAAAAAAACTCATCTCTCAGACTCACTACGAGCTTTGTGAGGAGCCCCCGGGTGACTCCGAGCAAAGCGAGCCGGAACATTCCAGTGCTCCCATCCTCGTCGCCAAACCAAGTGAATGCCAGTTCGAATCCCGCGACTGATCTAATGAGACTTGCCATGGTTTTAACATGTTTTGTCACTTCAAAGTAAACCTGTAAGATCCTTACTGGACATGGCACTCTCTCCTCGCTCTTGACGTCATACCAACGGAACCAGCTTTAATTACCACTGGAATGGTACGTTCTCATCCTTTTAACATCGGTTAGCTCTGAATTCTAGAGGGAAGCTTAAGGTCACAGTGAACCAGTCACTTGATTGATACTCGGAAACAGTACAGGTCCTTTGAGAAGGCTACTAGTTCACTTTGACGCCAGAGCTACCAAAAAAAAGGCGCTTTTGGGACAGGTGCAAAATGGATGCCAACTTTAGTAGTTCACTTGGGGCCCTTGACAGACTGGAGAGAACGGGTGGTACTTTTCAAGCCGGAAACAGCCTCCTCTGTCTAGGATGAAGGAGTCGATGCCTGGATTAATTTCAAAAGGGCCACACTTTCCGCCACCTCTAGTTTGAGTGTGAAAGGACTGAGTTAATGATCGAATGGTAACCATTTATTGCCATTACTGATAGGTCTGATTAAAAAAGGTGTCCAACAATTTGCTATGGGAAGCTACTGAAGCAGCACACAGGTTAACCTTCTTGCCTTTGCAGCATGTAAAGCACAGCCTCCATTTCGAATCATGCGCCGTAACTGTCGAGCTGGTGGAACTGAAAGAGTTGATCCAGGAAGGGTTTCTTCTCAAAGTCTCCAGAAGTGAAGGTGTGTGGCAATGGTGTGAAGGTGTGTGGCAATGGTGTAAGTTCCTGTGCCATGTTCTTCCTTCACATTGTGTCAGAAGATATTCTCGAAGAAGAAGATACTTTCTTTAATTCCACCAACGTTACAAAACAGGAAGGGGGGGGGGGGGGGAGAGACTGATGGCCAGAATGGGACTATTAGGATGAGCTCCCTTCAGACTGCTTGATCATGTGTATAACCTTTTGAAAGAGTGTGAATTCTGGGAAGATAGAAGCTGTCATTCCGTCCCAGTTCGGGATATCTGTTGCACAAGGTTGTTCTTCTGGAAAGGGTGATACGACGTTCGGCAGCTCATGGTTTGTTCTGGTTACATATAAGTCGACTAATGGCTTCTCCAGTGACGCCACAATGTCCCACAAACTCCTGAATTCAGGCTCCTCTCTGCTATTGGAATAATATTGTTCCTGGAATGATCATCTGCCAATACATTCAAACTCGTCTGGGTTGAAGAATGACATCTAACCCTTTGCAGTTCGAACAATTCTGTTACTTACATCTCAACGAAGCTGATAAAGAGTTCCTCTGCCTTTGCTGGTGTACATCACAGCCGTGGTGTTATCCGACATCACTCCTACTACCTGTGAACTGCTGACCTAATCGAACGCCCGAACAAGGTCATTGACTCTTCATCCGGCAACACGCATCCACCATCTTGAATTTTTTACAATTGCGTTATCTACTAACATCGTCACTTCACCCTCTAATCCTCGTTATCTCTAGCTCTCAACGCTTCCATAACTGAACGTACAAAATTTAAAACAAATTTGGCTGAAAGCCTATTCGCAGGCAAGGAAGGCCCAATTAATTTAGGCCGAGAGATCCCTAACGTATTCGACAAGTTTGAGTTAGTTTTTAACAGTTTAAGACTTAAAAATCTTTACATACAACCTGGATGGCTTTGTGCAAATAGCCTGAAGGGCTCAATTCAAACTCCCATTCAAAGTCGCATTATAGTAAACTGAGAATAGCCCATTTGTGTTAGTCCTGTTTGGTCCAAGCATTTCCATTTCTTTTCATTGAGATTGAGAAGTTTCAGCACTTTTAGCAGATAAGATTTGAGTGACAGCCAGTATCGTGCACAATTAAAACCACACTACGTTTTGGGAGGACAACCTCCCGTCTTCAGGTAAAAATAAACACTAAAACTTTAAAAAAATTCATGGCAGTATCTGCCGAGTCACCAAGTCTATAAAAACAAACCATTCAGGCATGGTCAAGGCCTAAAACTTTAAAAATTTAAAAATACTTAACATACCAATTGATACACCAAGTTTCTAGACGAGTGCCTGGAAGTAGAGACTGTAGTAGTAGTGCACGATATTGGCTGTCACTCATTCTTACCATTTCTTTTTAATCACCAAATCTCCACCAATTCACCAGACAAAATTTCGTACAGGGCTGAAAACGAAAGTAGCATGGCTATTCTTTCTGCAGGCTGGGCAAGAATGATCACCTGGTGTTACTCAACGATTTCACAGATTGTTTCCGTATTCGTAATTCCGAAACATTTATAGCACAAAATTAACCCTATAATTCCTGAGCATTAAAAACACGTCCGACTAGGACCACACCCAAAACAACTAATCCTGAAGAATCTGTGTGGTGTTTTACTTCGAATTGAAGCATACATTTTACAGTTGAAGAGCTACACGCTTTCAAACTTATGGGCAAAAGCACATTACATTGTGCACTACGAATTTTCGACAAACATAATGCGTGATTCTCACTTTGAAAATGTGCAGATTTGCAACTGTAAAATGATAACTAAACACCTGTTTCTTTGATTATTCGGGATTGAGCATTAAATTTAAAGCAAATTCAAGTAAGATTTAAAGGTAAGTATTTTGGGGAAAGTCAAAACGAACGATTCCCATCCAGATTACGTTAAATTTCTGCAGATTAACCAATGTGGTTTCTGTTCGTTGCAGCACTAGTGTTCACGTAGACAGTTCCTCCAGTCCCAAACACTCCAACCTGAAATTTTACATAAAAAGACAAGAACACAACTCATCTATGGAGCTTGATTTTGTACGGCATGTGAGATAGCACATATTGTTGTTGAAAATTTGCAAGCTAAGGCTCGAATGTTCAATGGACGGCAGTGGTGGTGGTGGTGGTGGTGGGGGGGGGGGGGGGGGACCCGCCTCTCCCTCCGCCCCCAAAAAGAAAAAAATGTAAGTTTTTTTGCATGGCAAGAAGAAGGGTAATTAGTTAGGCTTATTTATGCTAAATTTTTTGGGTTTAAATAACAGTATGCAGTTTCCGGCACTTTAGTTTTACTTGGCGGGACGTAAAAAAAAAATTTTTACGTTCGGAGCAGTTCCACTTGCATTTCATAATAACTATTTATTAGTTTGTTAGTCCAGGTGGTCCAGAGTTGCGTCGATTCGTCGGATCGACAACGACAGCCATGTTGATTTCAGAGATCACAACACATGACGTCAGAGTCGGCGCATGTGCAGCCCAATTTATTTAGGAAAAGCGATCTTCGGTGATGAGGAGGATTCATACCTTGCCGACCTCGCTTGCTAGCGTATAGGAGGTTGATTAGGTAAATCAAGCTCCAAAAAGGACAAATTATATTAATTATTTTGGCTTACCTCAAGTATGATTTGATTTCTTTTGCCGACTTTGACACAGTGTCTATAAATAAAAATAATAAAGTGATTAAACAATGCTAAACAATGAATGCAAAATATTTCACGCTAGATAGTGTGTTGTAACTATAGATGCTTGAAATTTTTTGTTGCTCCATAATAAGGTGTAAGAAATTTTCTGTTAAAATAAATCCTGGCATCTAGCTGTATTCTGAAATTCTTAACGAAAACCCTGAAAAACGTGAAACCAAAACGGTAATGCATATACTGCTAACTTTTTGTTTTTTTGATAATCAATTTAAACAATTTTTAGGCACATATTTGGTATTAGAACCCTTGGATACCATTCCGCTGATACCATTTTTTGCAGACCTGACCTGATCTGATCCGATATCGATACTGGTTGAATGCTGGGACTCGATACTGAATATTTTTTGATGTTGTAAGAAATTAGTGCTTAACCAACTTTACCTTCAGTCCTTCACGTACCAGCTTGATTTAGGACCGAAAGGACAATGCGGATGACAAATTTTACTTTTGCGAGTTCGTTAGAGAGTTTCTTTCTCCGAAAAGTTTTTTTTTTGGGAACTTATCTTTGGGTTTTGTTAAATAACTTGAGGTACGGATTTGAAGTTAGCACCAATTGAAAGCTGTTGAAAAAATGGCTAAAATGGTGGATTTTAACGTTAAATTGGTCATATTTTTGGAAAAACTATCGAAAAATGAAGTCTTACCGACACCATTTGTTTCAGAGACCATATTTTACTGTGTTACCTCTGTTGGATAACTTTCGATTAAAAAACTACAAACGCTGCGAATGGAATAGTAAAATGCCGACATTTGTCAAAATTATCAACGTTATCATTTACCAATATCGCTACAAGCACAAAAATAGACCGAAAATGTTGGCCAATTTAAGAAATAGCAGAAATCCACACAAAAATTAGTGTAAAAGTTTCATGCCAGTTTCATCCGTATTAAATGCCTTGGCAAACTAACATCTGCCCACCCCCCATTGATTTAAAGTCAAAATAGTGAAATAGCTGAATTGACGCCCTTCCTTTAAATCGTTGTTTTTCTGCTCCAAAATTGACTAAAAGCTTCCTACCTTTAACAAAATCAACTTTTTATCCCTTTCAAACATCAAATTTTTTTGGACTGCAAAAGTAACTAAAAGCTTGATTCATTTAATGATATTAACATTTTTTCAACGAAAGAACTCCCGTACGTTTGCGTTACGAGTTACCGAAAGTCTGCTCCATGTCGGAAGTTGGCCTCAGGACGCATGGATCGCCGTCTCCTGGACGGCAGCTGAGAGCTTTTGCTATTATTTCAGCTTGCAATCGCCTCTAATCCTGTACTTGTGATATTAGTTTTAACTGTGAATTATGTTGAATTTTGGTAGCATGAGGATTTAATAACTAAATTTGAGAATAAGTGTGATTAAAGGCATTGCATTAAAGCTAGAGTGAATTCAGATCACGTACGTGATTCATCGTGTAACAGCCAACTTTTACGTAAGGAGTAAACACCATGGATAGAAGTAAGATTAGACAATGGATTACCATAAATCGTGTGTTAAACGGCCAGCTGAAGCTAAAACCCACTCCCTAAAATGCGTTAGTGTCAAAATCATGAAATAGTGGAGTTAACGCCCACCCCTTAAATTGTCATTTTTCTGCAGCAAAACTAACTAAAAGGCTACGTGTTATGCTTACTGGACCCTTCTCCCTCCGTGAGGTAATAGTGTACTCTTTCCTTTGGCTTGTAGCGCACGCACGAAAGCCTGGCCTCTTCCCTATGCACGCTCCCATCTTCACAGCAATTAAAATCCAGAGATCGTTCAAAAGCTTCAAATTTTCTGTGATAGATGTCCGTTAGACGGCCATAGTGGCGTAAACACCCACTTCCTTGTTTTTGCTGAATTTACTGGATAAGCCCATGGGTGTTTAACACTTTGGAGCCTGCCATTATGTTCCATTATGGTCCTGACAGTTTTAGCGTCTTACCAAAAAAATCACAACTCGGTTAGTTTTTCACCAATTAACACAATTTTTTTTTTAGATATTAGATGAAAGTGCACAGTTTTTGGAAAGTTAGGTGAAAGTTAAAAAAAAATTTCTTTTTGTAAAAAAATGAGGGAAAAAATGAAATATTTGTGTTTCGACAAAAGTATGACGAACGCATACCAGTGACAAACAAAGCTGCTCAATCTGAAAAAAAAACACTCCAAATTAGCCATAATAATATTTGTTCACTGTAATAACTTCCTGGCACTGAATTCGAGCCTCTCTGTGGCATGTTAGTTTCAATAAAATCGCTAGTTTTAGTTTCATTTTCGCCTGACAACGCCATGTTGACTTTCACTTCAAAAAAAAGGCTCCAGCTAGAACCCTAAAAACAGAAATTCTACTGTATGGTGCTGCCATCTAGCGATTGAAAAGTGAACTAATATGTCCAACAAAGGCTCTGGCTGAGGCACAGCGAACGTACTGCCCATCCACAGTTTTGTATAGGAAATCAAAAATGTGAGACGTACCAGTACGTCCTTAGGCACTCCGTAACAATTAATGAAAGCGTACCAGTACGTCGTTCAGATCCTAAGTGTTAATACACAAGTTACGGTATATTTTATTCAATGCCCACCCTGCATACATTCATGGTTATTGAGAAAAAAATGTCATAGCAACCTTGTGGAAGGACTGCTTCAAAAACTGTGATGAGTTCCTGGGCTTTTTCTGTCAGTCGGAACAATCTCTCTTTAGAATCAATCTGCACATTACCTGCTGAAAAGTTAAAACGCAAAAGTCATTGCATTAACTTATGCAAATATTCAGTTTTCAAATAAAATATTTTTTGGAGGGAAATAGTTACCAATGCAGCTTCCATTTTCTTTTTCACTGTTCCGGTGACTAACGGTGCATGCACTGGCTGCCCTGCACACTCTTCCTCCCCCACCGTATTTACGGGCAAAGTAGTTTGACACATCGCCACTGGCAGTTTGAACGCTAGCCGTCCTATTGACTCTAAAAAAAATTATTAATAGCTGTTAATAGCAATAGTTTAAAAAGTGAACCATTGTACTGAGTGTTCGAAAATTCTTAACGCACGAAATCACGCTCAAATTCAAAATCAGACAAATACTACCGATTTGCGAATTTTCGACAGGCTGCAATGACTGAAGATGGAAAAAAATATAGTCGTCCTGCTTTCATCAGGCCACCACAAGAATCTTATTTACATTATTTACTTTGTCCGACATGCATCGATCGTGTTAGAAAATGCCCACTCCCCCACCCCTAAACTGCTTTAAGGTCAAAATCGTGAAAAAGTTGAACAAACACCCCTTAAAATTCTGATTTTTCTGCAACAAAATTAACTACAGACTGCAAGCTGTAAATGGCAAGAGTAAGGGACACAAATGCCCGCACTGCTGGCTATTAATGTTCAAACTCACCAAAAACGCCTGCTATCGTTTGTCTTCTTCAGGTGCTCTAAGGTTTGCTTTATTGGCAGACACGCGTGCGTCTCCGTTTTTGAAAGTGAGTATTTTCGGTGAGTTTTAACATTAATATGAGTAATTTTCAAAGTATCACAAAGTATTATTCCTTTAGTATCAACATACTGTGAATTATGTTGGAATTTGAAGAGACGATCTAATACGGTAAACTAATTTTGTGAATAGTGAATCCACATCACATGAAAGCAATAAACAAGGAGAAGGACAAGGAGACAAGGCAAATGCCCTCAAGAAAACGTTAACTAAAATTCCTGAAACGGCATTTATGCCCTGCAAGCAGGCTACATTAGATCCTGTGTGGAAAGGCATTAACTTGCACATATACTTCAACGAACTTCGACCACATACATGGGTACATCTAAATAGATTTTGAAAACAAATTAAGACATGTGCACCTACCTAATTGGTTTCCGTGCCAACACCCGGCTTGTGGTTTCAGATCGAGTCAGACTTCTCTGCCTAAAATGGTAATACAAGTTTGAACTTTAAAAGTGAATGGGAATCTAAAAAAAAACAAACTTTAGTCATTATAAACTTTTGCAACTAAATTTCTGAAACAGAAAAAATTTTAAACCTGCCAGGACACATACTGAAATTTTAACGGGACATATACGGCAACACGCTAACTGCAGAGCTGCCGTGCATCTTGCCGATAATAGGGCTGTTGAGCGCTGTTAACTACCGTGCACACACGGTAGTTGGCACAATGCTAACAGCCGGGTGACAAGGGAGTTCTATTGTTGAACCAGTTAGGACCGGATCGCACCTGTTAGCCTGTCAAGTGACGTAATGCCTCAGGCAAGAGCATATTGTTCTGGCATGTATAAAAGCAGCCAGATTTGAAGGTTCGAGTTACTTGGTGTAGGGAGGTAAAACTGAACGGTTGGACCTCACAGCTGAGACAAGAGTTAGAATAAGCTGCCAAACTTACTCTAATACCTAACACGTAATGCTATGTGCGTGGTCCCCTAGCCATACAGTAAGGAGTGAATAGGATTGAGATTTGCTTTAAACTAGCGTCCACTTCCGTATCAAGAACTTACAAAACGTTATTAAACTTCTTAATCCAGATTCTATTCGTATTTTTTTGCCAACTTGCAAGATTTTGACTCCTGTCTGGTTATTTAGGTGCAATTTGCTTGTCGACGGCATAATATAAAGGGGTTCACACAGAACCATACTATCGCTAATCGGTGATTCTGTGACATCTGAATGACATTGTAAGCAGAGAAAAGAACACAATGTCACAATCGGTAGAACTACGATTCCTCTGGAATTTTCGGTGGTATAAGCTGTGTAAAGGATGTCTAATACTCATTTGTTGTTCCGATCACCTTCATCAAAAGCGCAAAATCAATTACAGTTCGAAGGTCACATCAGTCTGTGCTATTCAAATCAGCCGCGACGACTTGTTTACCACTGATCTGTGTATGGTAGTTGAGTTGTTTTTACCCACAGTCGGCTGAGGTCAAAAGAATAGTCGGGTGCAACCAGTTGTCCTATTTTCTCATAGGTAGGGCTGGAGGTGTTCAAGAGTGGGGCCCTCTGTGTCTGAAAATGCTTGAAGGCTAGGGATTCGATACTAATCCTTTACGACACCGTATCGGTACTCGTATAGGTTTCAGTGCAGCTCTGATCACGTAATTTCTGGCTGTTAACATGGAAACAGTAAATATTTACTGCAGAAAATTGGTTTCCTGAACGCATCCATGGATTACATGTAAAAAAGTGCCCAAATTACCTTTACAAAGCCTGGAAAATCTAATTTGCTGGCCTTGTGTTGCTTTAATGCACAAATTATTGCAAAATGAAACTTACTTTTCAGACTGATTTTGTTCAGCTTTCAAATTTTGGTCCGACAGGACTTCATGGACAACCTAAAAAGTAAGTGCGCAACAGTGATACAAATTGAGCATTTCCGTGACACAGCCTTTCACAAAAACAAATTAAACAAAATGTATTTAAAGAAAATTAAACTTGGTATAAGAAGGGAAAACACAAGTGTCAACCTCTAGCTAACCGCTTTCACATATCCGCAAGTCATTTACTTTACTACTAGCAACTTTAGGAACATCTCACTTGTAAAGTCTAGGACCAAAAACACGCACAATTTCAGAAAAGGAGAATACCATACCAGTATTCCTTGCGAATTTTCGACAGACTGGGAAGGTCTGTCCTCGTCAGGCACTACTAAATTCTTGAAAACTGTTGTTTACATTCTCTTCATCTTTCTTTTGAACTCTGCGTTCCAAAATGGCGTGGCCTCCGGTACTCGTTAGGATTACTGCCCCACTGATCTGTAAGAATACTTGAAAATTCTGCTCTCAGGAGAAAATGGATTCCCGGGTTTGAGGGGCCCTGCATGTTCATAAGATGCGCCTTTCTCCCTAAATGCTGCTGGATTGCGAGTGACTCCAGTCACAATCCAGCAGTATTTAGGGAGAAAGGCGCATCTTATGTAATGCAGGGCCCCTCAAACCCGGGAATCCATTTTCTCCTGAGAGCAGA
>JAHWFP010185029.1:104827-126523 GCA_023313725.1 Lithobius niger | reverse complement strand
ATGCAGGGCCCCTCAAACCCGGGAATCCATTTTCTCCTGAGAGCAGAATTTTCAAGTATTCTTACAGATCAGTGGGGCAGTAAGCCTAACGAGTACCGGAGGCCACGCCATTTTGGAACGCCGAGTTCAAAAGATAAAAGATGACGAGAATGTAAACAACAGTTTTCAAGAGTGTAGTAGTGCCTGATGAGGACAGACGTTCCCAGTCTGTCGAAAATTCGCAAGGAATACTGGTATGGTATTCTCCTTCCTGAAATTGCGCGTGTTTTTGGTCCTAGACTTTACAAGTGAGATGGATTTTCAGAGTAAAAAAAACCTCTATGGAATTTTCAATTTAGGAACATCAACAACGTCACGTATAGTACTGAAAACACGCTAGTAGTCATTCTCAGTTTTACGAGAATTTTCACACCAGTATAAACTAGGGCTGTACCGATCCAATCATTACCGATCAGAGCGTGATCGGATCGATCGGCAAAACAATCATATTTTACCAGTAACCAATCCAAGCTTATTTCAGGGGAAGATCTTCAAACTTAGCATACAGCTACTATCACATTCTACATCGTATTTGTAATAATTGACATAACAATTACCAGCAAGGATTTTTTTGACTGCTTAAGCCATAGCTGGACGCCATACTCCCCGCTTGGATCGAGTAAACAATAAGTGTTACTTGAGAAAAGCCCCTACTGCATGTGTACAACGGTGTGTTTCTGATTGAATTGCATGTTGCCATTCGTTCAGCTGGGTTCCGCCTGCCACGCTATGATCGATCGGCAAGGTTAAAGTTTCTCCACTAATCAGACCAAGATTGGATTGGAAGCAAAACTGCTGATCGGTACAACCTTAGTATAAACTCTGGGTCTTCCCTACTTTACTACATTAGTAACGAGATTATTTCTCTAAATACCTTCGTGAATTGAAGCAACTTAGAAGCTGCAATCAGGTACATTTCTTCACGGTGACTCTTCTAGAAAAAAAAATCAACTTGGTTAAAAGTACTCTTACAGCACATATACAGATTCTATGACAACAAACCAAGTACACACAGTATCTGGCGGAGAAAAAGGGGAGATACTTGACTTGCAATTTTTCAAACACTAAAGTCCCATAGTGATATAACTTCAACCACAGCCTATTTCAGAGGGCTGCAGTCTAGTAATCAATTGTCTGGGTTCAATTTTCTTTGTTAGGTCATTCAAAGAAAATTGTTTGGTTCTCGGTGACGTGCGTATCCAAAAAATGTGTGCAGGTCACAGGTTTTTAATTTCCTATCAGTACTAGAAAGAACCGGATTTTTTTACGGCAACTTTGCCAAAAATTGACCAATATTTGGTATTTGAATACACTGAAAGAAATTGTGCGACGAATTACTTTGAACTGGGGAAAAAATTATGTCGGAATTTTGTACGCCGTATGTTCAAACACTTCACAAACTCCGACTATGGGAAATTTTCGACAAACAGATACTTGGAAAATTACTCGCGTTCGTCTTCTTCCAGACTTTTTAAGCTGTTAGCTCTTGTTCACCTACGTCATCATCACAACTGCTGTCGTCTGCTTCCAGATCCAAATTTGAAAATACCGTTTTTTTTGCCTCCAATATCAGTCACGCAGTCTACTGTAAGTCTATCACCTTACTGATTTATATATAGACACATATATATGCAATTTTTCAAGAATTTTAAGCACTTTTCCAGGAATGGTATTTCCAGGAATAGTCATCGTGGCTGAGCGGTGTGAGAGCTCAGCCTGGTTGCTGGAGATTTGCGGATCTGGTCGAACCCCTGGAAAGGGGACCTTGGCAAAGTCCCCGCCAGGACTGCCGGCCAGGGTAGCGTGAGAGGCTACCATGCTCCTTCAGCGGCTAAGGGATGTATTCTGGCTAACTCTGGACAATCTTTCGGCCCCAACGATGATCGGAGGTTTCCCGGATCGAATCCCCGGGCTGGCACCTCCCTTTACCAGATTTCTTCTTCTTTAAAAAAAAGTCTGGTAATGTTCAAAATTGAGCCGGTTCAGCCATACAAGCATTAATTTCTTCGGCTGATTAAGGCTCGTCAAAATTAAGTAAAAAAAAAAATATTACTTTCCAGGACATTTTAAACATTTTCCAGCGATGTCGTTTAGCCAATTCAACGCGCCAATCATAGGCTGATGTACTGTGTCAAAAGTAAAAATGATAAAAACAACTGCGTACAGCAGTAAGGTTTCATGTGGACTAAACAGTACAGCAACCTGCTGCGAGTTCGTTTTTGTTTTCTAATCTTAGTTAATCCTTTATTAATGCAAAACTTACGTCAGGTTTTGTGTCCCCAATGTTTCCCGCCTCACTTCCTTACCACTGTCTTTTGCGGCTGGAGAACACCCAGTACCAGGGAGGCGGGCGGGACAGCAAATGTAACACAGTGTCGTAGCATACTAGTTCTCTGGAAGAATCACCATTTTTCATTTGCAGAAATCCTCCTCACTGTGTTACATAATGAGACAAATTCAAAATAGTGGCCCTGCCAGCCTTACTTGGTTAGATATCAACCCTTGTGATTGTAGACGCTGCAGAAGCGACCCTGCCAAACTGGGCAGCAACTCCCGCTGATAGTGGGTGGCAAAAACTGAGGGGGACGACCAATTCGCCATGGCCATGATCTGTAAGGGTGAGGTTCTGCAACTGGCCACTGCCACTTTCACTGAGTGTGCCCTAAAATGACCAGTGCAGCCAGACATACAACAGAAGAAACCTCTCCAGACGTCTTCCCGAGGCTAACGCTTGGTGATCGCGCAATGGCACAGTGCGCCGGATGTATGCTGCATCCAGCACCCGATCCTCATTTTTCTTCAAATGCAGCACCAGGATCGGCGCCCCACTCCTCGCCGTTTTCTGCTCCCTAATAATAAAGATCGCTTTAACTTCCTCAAAGTTCACTTTTTTGTGTGGCTTAAAGGCACTGCGGTAACGAAAAAGCCGAAGGAGAGACGGAATTAAGCTGAAATTAGGTTTGGGAATTTAGGGCCAGAACTTTAGGGTTATGTTACGTTGGGGATAAGAATTAGGTTTGAAATGAGGCCTACTAGCGTAAAGACCCCCTAGACTTGGAGACCTCTTAGCAGAGGAGAGGGGAGGACCAGCCAGAAGGCTGGCCCGAAGGCTAACTAAATTTGCATGCCCGGACCGCTGATTTTATGTGATTTGACCACCGCAAAATAACAAGGGTATTATGGGTAAAGAAGTTGCTAGAAGGTTTTTGAGGCAGGAACCGGAAAGGAAATTACAAGGCATAGATATGCCCACCAAAGGAAGATTAAACACACTCTTAAGATTGGTCATTGGCCCCAGCATCATAAGATAACAAGATTTGCACCATGCCGTGCTGCTACATCAAATCCAGATCACGTACTTTAATGATTGCGTAATCGTAGATTTTTCCGTGATAGAATAAACAACTACCGTAGCGAGAATTAAGGTAAGAAAATGGGTTGTATTTTTGTTAACACCGTCCCCTACCAAATTTACTGCAAAAATAAGCAATTTACGATATAAAATGGGTTAACAAACTGTCAAGCTTACTTCCTTTTGGATCCCCTGTTTGCCTTCTTGGGTTTTCGTCGATTCAAGATTGCTTATCCGGCTTGACAGCGTACGATTGTCCTCGATAACTTCCTGCAATGTCTGTTAAAAACGTACAAAACACGACTATTGTGAGATTTTGCTTAAAATTAAAATATATTCAACTGAGATTTTATGGTTTCTCACCTTTCTCACAAATAGTATTTCATTTTCTGCAAGCAAACATGCTTCCAATCTCTCATGTAAACTAGCCTGCAAAGGAAATTAAAATTAAAACATAAATTGCGAGGAGCATTAACAAATCAAAGTTAGCGCAAAGAATAAATAAAGGGGATCACTAAGAAAAAGGTTGACAATTCGATGTGCGCTCACGGCTACTGAAATATACACAGTGAAGTACTGGCTCCATTGCTGTAGAATCTTATGCATTAGTTAGTGCAGTGAGCGGTACATTTGAGCCAAAGTTTGCGAAAAAATATGAATAATCTCGATTTTAATTCGACATGGTTGGGATCATTTGAAAGCCAATTTCCTGCTCTTCGAGATAATATTACTGAACACATGATTTTGCAGTGATAAGATGTGGTGGAGACAATCAACGTTACACTGCGGATTTTTCCTGGAATTGGATATTTTGTAGGATTTAGGCAACTGCCCAAGAACACGGCGGGTGACACCCATACAGCTTACACCAGACACATCTCAATCTTTATACATTTTTTTAAATTATGGTATCTGTTAGCGCAAAGCAGAAACCGGGTACACCAAAAGGATGCTGAGAAGTGTCAGGAGGAATGACCCAAAAAACTAATTTCATCAAGATTTGTCCACCAAATAAAGTCAAGTTTTAAAATAACCTAAACCAAAAATTCAACTCAAGTTTTTTTTTTTTTTTTTTAAATTTTATTAAGGATAACACAAAGCAGAAGATGCTTATTTGTGTTAGCAACAGATTACATTTTCAAAGTAAAAATTCTATACATAAATGAAAAATAACATTAAAAAGCAATAAGTACATTAAGAATAAGAATAACACATTAACAAGATTATCATCACCTAAAAAGTAATAGTATCATCATAGTGCAGTGGTTTGTTAAAATACACATATGTAATAATGTATGTATTATGAATTTGAGGAGACATTTCCTGCTAGCAAGAAGTTTATTTTCAGTTTGTTTTTTAATTCATTAAATGTTTTGATATTTTTCAAGTTATCAGGGAGGTTGTTGAACATATGATTTACATAGTAGTTTTTTCGCATTTTTCCATAAAAGTTTCTCCAGAGTGGAGTAGATAAAGTTGTTCTTCTGACTATTGTACTACGTTTTAATTTATCATATTTCGTACTTAGTGCAAAGTAATACTTTAGAATTGTTACGTAGATTTTAAGATCCTCAACATTCATTAAGTTGTTTTCCTTCATAATTTCTTTTGTTTTTTTATTATTTTTAAGATCTGTAATAAACAATGTTTTAATGATTCTATTAAGAGTTTTTTGGAGCCTAAGCATCAAAGTTTTTGTTGCGTTGCCATAAATTTCAATCCCATATCTAACATTGGATTGCACCAAAGCATCGTAAATTACCTGTTTGTTTTTATTATTCAACATGTACCTGATATGATAGATTTTGGGCATAATTTGTTTTATTTTTTTGACAGGCATATTAATGTGTTCTTCAAATTTCCAGTTTTCATCGATGCATATCCCTAAGTATTTTGCAGATGTAGCTTTTTTTATGCCTGTGAATTCAATTTGAGTAAACGGATTTTTGTAAAGGTGTTGGGCAATATTTTCTTTGACTTGATTATGGCTGGATTTGATATCAATCTGTATGGTTTTTTCCTCGCTAATGAATACCTCATTAGTGTAACACCAAGTTTGGACCTTGTCAAATTCCTTTTGTAATTTCTGCATCATTTTGGAATAATTAAAATCACTTGCTAATAAACAGATATCATCAGCAAATAATACTAAATTAATATTGTTTGCGAGGTCATTAATATAAAGTAAAAATAAAATTGGTCCCAATACTGATCCTTGAGGGATACCAGACTCACATCTGCAAGTATCACTTTTTACTTTGCCAATTTTAGTAATTGAGGTTCTGTCAGTTAAATAGCTTTGCAAAATATTGAAAATTTTTCCACGAAAGCCATTATTTATGAGTTTATCAAACAGAGTGCTGTGATCAACTGTGTCGAATGCCTTTTGTAAATCAATCAGCACTAATCCAACATATTTTCCTTCATTTAATGCATTTGTAGTGAATTCATTGACATAACTTAGTGCGTCATCAGTACCTTTTTGTTTTTGAAAACCGTACTGTTTTTTTGAATAAATTTTATATTTCTCAATAAATTTTGTAATGCTGTTTGCAAAAAACTTTTCGATAATTTTATTGATTGAAGGTAGTATCGCAATGGGCCTGTAATTATCGTATTTTTGTTTAGTACCTTTTTTGTAAATAGGCCTGATTATTTGTGTTTTTAGTTTATCTGGCCATGTTTCGGTATCAATAATACAGTTAATTAAATAACTAATACATTTGGCACTATTTTCAGCAGCATTCTTAAAGTTTTCCATCAAGAAACCATCTTCACCAATTGCGCCTGTAGCTTTTATTTCTTTGATAATCTTTAAAACTTCATTTTCTTCTGGATGCTGAACCATCATACTATTTGCAACATTGTCTAATTTATGGGACTGCCTATTATATTTTTTAATTCGATGATATTTTTCTTTTGGTTTATTTGCTTGTTGATTAAAAGTTTTATTAAATTCATTACAAACTTTGTTAATTTCATGATTTTTAAAGTTTCTGTGTAGTGTTTCGTCAACATTGCTGGCGCTTTTTCCTACAAGTTTATTTATTGTATTCCACATATTTTTAGAATTCTTCTCATTTGACTCCATAATTGTTTTATAATGGTTTTGCTTGTCCCTGCTTATGCAATGGTTTGCATTTCTTTTAATTTCCTTGTATTTATTAATAAAGAAAACATTTGCTTTTTTGCTAGACTGTAATTTTTTCCATAGGTTATTTTTTTCTTCGATTAAGTTTGTAGTTTCAACCGTTGCCCAGCTTTTATAATAGGCCTTACTACATTGTCTGTGAGGCTTAGTTTTTACAATTATGCACTCATCATAAACACTTTTCAATTTAATTCAATTTCTGTATACAATTCATTTGCATCTTTATATTTATTCAATAGTCCCAGTTTATTTGTTTGAGTTTCTTGACTATTTTTTGGTGTTTATAATGTAAGTCTTCGTTTTTATTTTCAATGGTTTTTATGCAGTTTTTTTTATTCCGTACAAATAAAGCTGTACTATAGTGATCAGAAATCTTTGTTAGAATTGTCATTCCCTTGCTCTCATTTTTTTCAGTTTTGCACATTATATGATCAATACAGGACATAGTTTGATGACCGTTTTTAAATTCTTCTCTTGTAATGGTATTTATTTTATGTTCGAAGTGTATCGCATGTTGAAATTAAAAACTTAGCATTAGTTAAGAAAAGTTGACTTGGCGTTAGCTCAATCAGTTTAAATAATTCCACGTAAGAATGTTTATGAACGAATCAGATTTTTCACAATCAGAACCTGGGGAAGGAAACTAAGACGCATAAATTTTGATACACTAAAAAAAAGGAATACAAAGTATTTGTCAATGCTTCATTACCTTCACTTTGTCAAGCTGCTTGTGAAGTTCTTCATTTTCTTGTTTAAGGTGGCTGATTTGGCTTGCTTCTCCTACCAGCACTGAAGACTGAAAGAAATCAACAAAAGGAGCACAACTTCAGACCTCAGAAGTAACGTTTGAGAATATTACGTAACCTTGTAACGTGGTTACTGACGAAAGAGGAAAATAGGAGGAAATTGTGGAAGAGAGAGAGAAAGTCAAGAAGCCCTACAGAAAGATCACAGAATAAATACAAAAATAATTTTTAAAAGACAAGTTCACGTTATTTATTTCCAATTAAGCCAACCGTTTACATACTTCTATGTTACTTTTTTAATAAATAAATACGGATGCAATCCTATTCACGTTGCCTTTTGGACTTTTTATCAGACTGCCTGAGCGAGGAATTGAACTCACGACCTTTGAAACCAAATGCCGAGGTCCTACCGTTGAGCCATACTGAAATATAATATGGCCATGTCCATGGCTGACATTCAAGTTCGAAAGGCAATGTAAATAGGTTTGCTTCCGCATTTATTTAACCCTTCTCGAGCCCATTTGGCTATCATTTTTGTCCGTTTCATTTTTTTAATACACGTGTGCCGTTGGTGGATTGTCGGCGCAGTTCGTCAACAGGAATCGGATTCGCAGCTGATCCAATAGACAACCTGGCTACACAGGCTGCCTTCCTTCCTAGTCTTGCGAGAATGGACTGGTCCTACGCTTCGTGGATGGAGGGAGGGAGGGAAAGGCATCTCAGAAATTGGAATGGGCCATCCAATGTAGCGTAAATACGTGTGTTGCGTTTTCAATTTCGTTGTGTTACCAGCAACGGGAACCAAAGTCGGGATTACCCGCTTTTTCCGCAATCCCCAAAACTTCAGGAAACTGCTGGGAAGTAAGATTATGAGGCAACAAGAACGGAAAAAGCCAAATTCCACCACTGACGAACCTGGGGTTTATAAAACTGGGGAGCACGAAGAGGCGAAAGATACGAGTCAACAACACCAACACCAGTACCAAATCAGGTCCAGGACAGTAAGGGGCCAGGGGACGAATGGAGACGTAAATCGGCGGACAATTGAAGATGAAGATCGGCAACCAGAACAGGAAAGCAGGAGAGAACTGGTAGAAGACGACGCAGACTTTTAAGTTGAAAGACTACCCAATGCCGCCTGGCTAGTCTAGTGGATTCCATGCTAAGGATGGAAGAAGACGAAACGAATGCTGTGGCCATGCCTTGCAAAAAATCTAAGTGCAGATTGACTGGGAGCAGACTAAAATCATGATCACTGCAGCAAGAGGGCATACCTCCACGCCTTAAGAATCAATGGCCATTCAGCAGTGTAGAGGCATGTTGATGACACTCAGAACCGGCATATAAAATGATTAGTAACATGGTGACAACCCCAATTCAAAATTAGATTGGAAGCAATTTGGATGAAATTCCTCCCCTCATCACAAACTACGGAGGAGGAAACAGATGAAGAATCACTGGCTATGATCAAATCCAACACCAGGCAGGAATGCTGACTCATGGGTTACTGTGATGTGATGAGGAATGAGTTTTGAATTTGGGAAGGAGTGTGTGTGGGTTTGGAAGGAGTGAGTGTGGTGCTAGTGGCCTAACGGCCTGAAGAAGACAACCAGGAAAGGTTGTTGAAAATTCGCAGGATTCGAGGTGAAAACCTATGACTTGGTTCAGCGTAATTACACAGTAAGTATTTGTTTTAAAGTCACTTGATATTTTGCAAATGTACTCGCGAGAAGTAAAAAATTAATTCCGTAACAGGCTAAAATGCTCACAGACGAAGAATTCCACAATTCCACGATTTTTTGAAAATTGCAAAATTAATAGTATTTGTTTTAGCTTTAAATTTCGTGGTATATGCCATACCAGAAAACAAAGTCAAAATTGTTATGGATATTCCAAATACTCCTGGATTTTAATGGATTTGCTGTTAGGCCATTTAAAAAAAAAAAGTTGTTTCTCAGGCATCGCCGCACTGCCTAAAAGCCGCCGCACGGACCTTTTTATTTTCATTTTCCTTGCTATTTATCACGGCGCTTGCAACAAAATACGATTACGAGACGCTGGACAAAAAAAAAAACCATCACGAGCACCACACCAACAATAGGGATCAGAGTATATAATTATTACTCTTATTACTACTATCTATTATTACTCTTAACAACAGCAATTATTATTGTTGTTGTTAAAAAAAAATGTAAAAAAAAACCGCCCGCCCGCATGGACATTTTTTTTTCTGCCCGAGAAACAACTTTCTTTTTTTAAATGGCCTTATATTTTACTTCTTTCAATAGTTAGATGATCGTGATAGTTGGGGTAAGCCTGAATTTAAAGTTTTGACTCTCAAATTGTTGAAATGTGCACACATTGTCGTGAAGAAACTTTTTTTAAAGCAAAAAAGCTTGACACCAAAATTAAACGTTTTTCATCGTAATATAAGTTTTAAAATTCACCACGGAAAAAGAAAAGTTGTTTCTCATGGAATGTTGGGATTGATGGTCGTGGAACATCATTGTCTCTGATGCTTTAACAAATTTTAAGACTCTGTCATGGGCCGCACCAAAGAAGCTTATAGTTGTCCCCAGGTGACGTCGTGTGGCCCCGTTGGAAAGACTTTCCTGCAGTTGGTAAAACTTAGTTCGACAAATGGAAGTCTCCCCCCCCCCCCCCCTCCAATATTTCAGCAGAGTATCCTACGGCCGATCTCTGTTGCCATTTTGGTGGTGACACTTTTCTTTTCAAAATGACGATATTTGCATTTCATCTTCTTATTTACAATCACACACACACAAACTAAATGTTCGTTACACCACATTTATTGTTATTCACACTCATATTTCAAAATTTTAGGTATATTAGCATTTTGTACTAATAACAAACATACTTGCAATCGTCTATATCTTGTTAATTTTCAACAGTAAAATTAGACATCTGTATTCATCAGGCACATCAATGTATAGTCCTCTATTCACTTTCTTGTTGCATTTGGATTTCAAAACTTCGTAGTTTTTAAATCCAAAGACAACAAGAAAGTGATTAGTGAGAGAGAGGATAGGACTATACATTGATGAGCCAGATGAAGACAGATGTTTATCTCCAAAACAATAACCCAACACGCCCAAACGAAGACCATCACAGTCCAACAATTAAATTTTCGGAGAACTCCAATCTCCTTCTTCAGAATAACGCCAAAACCACGGAAAAGTTTGTTTACATCATAGCGTCTTTAGTAGAATCCAAATTTGAACGCTTGCGCTCGCACACGTCAGCAGGACTACTGATCTGCCGGTGGAACTGGACTGCCCATTCTCCGTCCAGGGCCGCGCCAAGTTCAGGCCTAACCAGCAGGTTGATGTTAGTGTAGCTGGAGGGTGCAATGTTCATGAGAGGGACTCCTTTCATCTCAAACTCACCGGTGTTATCAACAGGTGTTTAATTCATGCTGTCAAAAATTAGCAAGATACAGACGTCAGTGCCTAATCAACGTTGTGTCAGTAAACGTCTATTTTGGGAATTAAGCCCCGCCCCCCGCCCACCACTTAAATTTAAAATTCTTACCGTGAAAGAATTTGAATGCTAATGCAATTCACTGGCATTTGTGCAAACTGAAAGCCATTTTTGTTAAACAAGAGGCCCCCCCCTCCCCCACCAAGGCCTCCGCGTTTGCAACGTTGGTTAACAGCACCTTCTGTACGTGCTATTCTGCCGCGGACTGACATGTCCTACAAGGAAATGCCATACGCATTATTTAACATGCACACCCTATACACATAAGCAAATAATTTTTCAATCAACACTAGTGGGACAATATCTCCGTACTTTCTAGCAGTGAAACAAAAGGCACACACAAAGCGTGAAATCAAATAATTACATGATCGGAAGTCAGAATATGATAGTCTAACTGCGCGACAAGGTGAAAAAGTAAAAGGTCGAGAGTTTATTCTCCGTTCCGATAGTCTGAAACGCCATAAGGCATCAGATATAGGCTAGTATCTGTATTTAATTGCTTAGAATCTTTAGGTAGACAAACCAATGCATGTATTTAGCAACCAAATGAAAAAAATGACCTGCAGATACAATGAAACTTTTGCGTGCAACTAATAATGGAAAAATGTTCATTTAACGGCGAGACATATTCCGAGTTTATTAACTCATACTTCTAAAGCAAGTTTTACCAAAACGTTTTCGCAACTTGTTTTAGGTTTATCGCTAGAGGGTTTGATTTGCCATACTTTACCTCATTGTTACCACCAGTTATGTTGTTTATGTTGGATGCGGCAAAGAATATGGATCCTGTGGTAATTCCTTTCAGGTCCATTTCAACTTGAAAGACATCTCTAACAGCAGCTACAAAATCTGCGCCAAATTAAGAAACAATAAGTAACTCAAGAATTACTTGCAAGCAAAAAGCATTGCAAGAAATACTGGAATATAGAATTCAAAGTCCCTCACAGCACTTAACCTTGCATTAGGCTAACATCTATCGACCACAAATTCTAAGCTACATTTTTAACCTATCAAAAGAGTACATAATCGGCACTAAAATGTTTAGGACCGAGATTCGAACTGGCATCCACTAGGTTTGGAGGCCAAGCCTCTGACCACTAGGCTACAGTTACTTATACTGTATGCTCGCCATACAGGCAATGTACCTTACACAATGTTGCTTTTTTAATTCACAATTACATTGTCAATTTCTTTAAACCCCTTATTATTGCTCGAAAAACATCGCTGCAATTCATACTGTGAAAAGATCGATCCGTTATAAAAACACTACGAAATACGCAAAACTTCACAACACGGACTCACTCTTAGTCCAAATTTTCGATACCATCCAGATATTTTTGTCAGGTCTCGAGGATTTTGCTGCTTTCTACTTCAACTACATCGTTGTTTACTTCGTCGTCTGCTTTGCACACTTTTACATTCGAATTCGACCGCGACCACAGCCTCCTGTATTTATTGGGCTGCATGTGCTGTTCACTCGGGAAACCCCACTGATGGTTCAACTGCTCGTCGAGTTCTCTTCCTACCAGGTGTGCAACTCTAGGGAAAGCTGGGCCTTGGATGTTCATCAAAAGTACCCCGTTCTTTTCACGTTGTTGAATAGCAAGTGATTCAAGGCAAAGGAGGTGGGAATCTCGTGCTGAATTTGACGTGAGAAGAGAACTCGTGCCTTTCCAGTTCACCTCATGCTTAAAAGATTTACAGTGGACTGCGATGCCATTGTCATCCTTTTCATTTCTCACGTTAGCCATGTGTTGTGCCATCCTGGCTCGTACACCTTTTCTGGTCTCTCCTATATAAACAGCATCGCAGTCTCTGCACGGAATCTTACACACTGCTTCTTTCGTATTCTGAATGGCCCCCATTTTTTCTTCGTCCTGTGACTTCAGTCTCACGCTTTCCTCCCATTTTGTCCACTTCCTTCTTTCTCGTAATTCTTTTCTTGAGTCCTTCAACACTCTTAAAATACGTTCTAAAACCCTGTTCTTTTACAATCTTCTGCACTTTGTTCGCAACTCCTTCAATGTATGTTAAAGCTACTCTCGGGCCCTTTCTATCTACTTCTTCGTCTCTTCTGCCTTCTTTTCCTTCGTTCCCGATCTACGACAGCACACGCCTTCTTCCTTAACCGGTTTAGAAGTCCTCCAGGATAGCCAAGTTTTAAAAACTTTTCTTTCACTCTTTCCAAGTGTGGGCGAGAGGAAGATGTGCAACCAAATAAATACCAGAGGCTGCAAAAGTGGCTAAATTCAAGTTTGAAAGTGGATGGAGCAGACAACGATGTAAAAAATGTAAAAATTAGTCCAATAACAGCAGAAGCCTGATGAAGACACTTGAGTGGCGTTGAAAATTAGCTGGACAGTGTTGGTGTCCGTTATGTGAATATATGTGGTATTTTTTGGTGTTATTTTTATAAAGAATTGCCACACTGTCAATTGGATGTCTCTTGCGGTTAATGGGTTAGTCTGCATTGCAATGCACATTAAAAGTTGTTTAAACCTACCTCCAAATCGAACAAGGCTAGCATCAGTAGCTTGCATAGTGCCACATATTGTATCCCATTGTTCATTAGTAGGTTCAACTCCAACGCAATTTAAGGCCTACAAAAGAAACAAATAAAACAAAAAGAATTGTAACTCTTTCCCTATTGTGTAATTTTTTTTCATATCTGAAAGAACACTGCAGAACAATTAAAGCAACCGGCACCAAATCATCAAGAGACCTGTTTTCCGCGAATAGTTAGTTGCTACTTCTGCCACACGTTCAGCAGTGAAAAAGCAAAGATTCTGGGCAGTTTACTCAAATTCCGTGACTCAAATTTAACCTTAAAACTGAAACCCCCAATGCGATACTTATTTTGCACTGTCACAAAATTAGTACTAACTGCCAAATTACTGACTTAATCCGAGTAGAAATTATGAAGGGAATAACTAAGAAAGCTTTTCAAAGATCACCTACATAAGGCAATTTTTCCCATTTTTTTTTGCTCCAAATTCGGTAATTCGGTCAAAAGGTAACCACAATTCTGCATTTTACGCGAAAGATCAGTGCAAATTCCACGACAATTTCTTTCATTGAATTTTTGCGGTAGCCCATACCCCAACTTTTAAAACAAAATCAAAAAATAATAAGTCATCGAGGAAGTTCTATAATATTCTACAATTGCAGTAAATGTGTCCCCGTTATCAAATACATAACGAAGCAACCAAAGCCAAAAATATATTTTTTTAAATACCAGCACGAAGTATTTCTTCTATTTTGTCAAAACAAATTCCTGATGCAATCATCGGCTACGTGTATTCACGGCTATCTTTAATTGGAAATCACTACCAAACTTTGCCTTTATAACGTGTTTAAGTGTACTGTGGCAATTTTCGTGAGGCAAGACCTTACATCTTCTCTGGGCTGTTTGAAGTTTTGGGAAGATATACGGTTATCACAGTGTACTTAGACCAAAAAAAAATTTGTTTGGCTTACGGGCGAGGTTGCAAATTGAAGCCCCAGGCAACTAGGCATTTTATTTTCTTTTTTCTTTTATTTAACTGACCACATTTCTTTGACATGTACCTAGCTCAAAGCTGAATGTTATATGTAGTCAGCCTAAAAAAATATAATATTGCTAATATGTTATTTATGTCATCTAATATTCAAAGTTTTTTAGTTTTTGTCAAATAACTTTTTAGTGGTACGAGTTAAGGGTTTTGAAATTGGCACCATTGGAAAGCTCGTTTCGAGGCGGTTGAAATGGTGTACTGGAATGTCAAAAACGGTCAATAGTTGGCGAAAATGTGATTTTTAGCGGGTGAACCAAAATTCAAATAAAAAGTTTTGACCCGCGATAATTTGAAGCACCCGCCTGTAAACCAAACAATTAACTTTGCGTGGCCTTATGAACATTAAAACGGCTAAGTTCATAATAATTTCCAATTTTAAGTGTTTGTCACCGCCACACAGTGTTTTAAGTGTTTGCCAATGCCACACACAACTTTTGAAGGATAAAAGTCTGACATGTGGTTTGGCCCACTCACAAGTTGATAAGGGAAAAAGTAAAACCTTTTACAATTGTGACAGAGAGAAAATATTAATATTTGCACAACACCCATTTTTGTTCCGATACCTGCCAATGCCACAATACTGATAATGTGGGGAAAAAATAACTTGGAAAATAAATTAAAAACAAAGGGCAAAATTATATTTTGGCTTGCAAAACTAGGTGCAAAATTTGGGTTTTATGACTTCGCCGGTAAGCTTGGTAATCTAACTATTTTCGAAATCTCTTTAAAGAATTCATTTTGGCTTCTCAAAGATGGGTGGGCCCAAATGAGCCCACTGCAACGTTATTGTTTTAAATAAATAGTAAGGCTGTGTAGTGATATGTGTGACGGGTAGAAGTGGTATCGATATCTGTTTTACCGATACTGATGCTATTCAAGAGGAGACGTCCAAGTTGTACTCTTTATTTCCAGAATCGTAGAAGTCTGAAGATAGGGACATCAAAGTTCTCGATGTCAGTACCGATTTCTTGCCAGAAGACTTCGTGTGGCGCTTCCATTTCCGGAACTGTGGTACTCAGCATGCAGGGAACACCAAGTTATCAATGGTAATGTGTGGCATCGATAAAAGAATCGCTAAGGAATACAGATTCCGATTCAATACTGACGCACTGAATATCTGCAGATGTACCAATATGTAGGGACCCGTACTTTCCGCGATATGTTAAAGCAAAATTGTGCGATAATATTTGTTGCGAGAATTTTTAAAATGTGTGGTGGAAGAAGGTAATTTTGCGATACAACATGTTGCGAGATTTGCTGAATTTTGCAACAACAAAAAAATCACAAAATTGTTAACAGAAAATAGGTTAAAATAGGACTCGTAAGTGGAGTACAATATGAATAAAGTTTAACAAATGTAAATTCCATTTCAAAACAACTGCCAGTAATGAACAGAAGGCTTTATTCTACTGCAAAGTTAACAACATTTTGGTGAAAAGTCAGTAAAAATTTATTTATTCGGGCAAAAATTGCGAATTTTGCGGGAAAATGCAAATTTTGCGATCGCACATTTTCATTTTTGGCTTCAGCAAATGGCGTACACCTCCCCAATTGAAAAATGGGGTCAAAATTCTTATTAGTAAACAAGTTGCGCATTTTGCGATTTCACAAAATCGCATAAAATACCAATATGGCATCTGTATCATTACAGCCTAATTAAACAGATCCTTTATTGGTCAGATTGAATACTTCCACCCCATTCCAGCAACAACTAAAAACAGAATATGAATGCCGGTTGATCATTTATGAAAAAAAAACCCGACTCCCTTACTTTTTTTTCCAACAAGTGAGTTGAAAGCGGAACTCTTTGCTTGGTTTTGCACGTCCTCGGCAAAATAAAATAACGCCCGAATGCTGTCCGTAAAGGGTTATTTTAAGAAAAATTTAAGCAACAAGCTAGGCAGAGATGATAAAAAATACCACCAAAAGATGACCAAAAATACGATAAAGTGGTGTACTGGAACGTCAAAAATTGATCAACACCCTGAGCCCAACAGATCTGCTACCGATATTGCAGCATCAACTGCGATTTCAAACAGCCTCAGAAAATATTGATCAGAGATTGCCAAGAAAATTAACCTATCATCAATCCAACATATCTCTGCACAATGGTCAAGATGGGTTTAGCTTAGATATACAGCCTAATAGTAACGCTTGTGAATTTCACAACTTACGAGTTTTAGTTTTTCAAGGCGTAGAATTGCATCATAGTCAAGAGTAAGCTTGATCTGCCGTAGTTCGCTGGACTGAGAATAACGGCGCGATCGTGAGGAAGGTGTGGATCTATTCTTGCCAGTTAATGAGTTTCGCAAACTCGTGGCTGGAGTATTGCTGGCGGATGGGCTGCTTCTTCCTGAAGAATGCGACGACCTGGAAGGCGAAATGTTTCCAAGTTGATCGACCTTACGAGGCTTACTCAACCATTGGTTTTCCCTCTCACATAATGTTCTATTTTCATGTTTAGAAACGTCATCTGTGTCCTGCAGGTTGCACTCAGATGAGGACGGAGTGGAAGTTGAGTTTTTTCGCTCATAAAGGGTGATGCTGGATTCACCAGTCGGGGACTGAGCACCACTTGCCTCAGTTGAGTCTAAAAGAAATAAAATCCATGAAGATTATACGATTGATGTACAGTCGAAACTCTTTAAAAAAGAAATTCGTTATAGCTAAGACTTTTATAAGCATATTTTTTCATGCCTGCTCGTGACTAGCAAACTGAAAAAAGCTGGCATACCAAGCGAGCCTGCCGAGGCGATCAGTACTTCCGAGCTTGGGTCTCAGAAAGTACTGCAAATTTAGTTCTTTGTAAACATCTAGCGTCGAGATACTGTGCCAGTGAGAGTTTGTTGACTGTTCAATGTCACATGGTTAAGTGGGAAAAAAGTATTGTACCTTCTGAATTATCAACAATCCGTCGTTTGTCATGGACGCACATGTTTGAAAGCCAGTTACGACAGGAGCCTATAGAAAACAACTAGGAGCGTGTGTGGCTGGTCTATGTTAGGAGTGCTTAATTTAGTACGATGTGCTAACGCCAGAAGGAGCAACAATACTGCACCTGCACCAAGTTGTCTAAAATCGAAACTGAAGCTTAGCACGCGAAGCAGACGTGTGCTACGAAAGCAACGCTCTGTTTTATTGTTGGCTAGAGCAACTTACGAACAACTGATTGTCTGCTTTAGTTTTTTTTATTATTTCTTTGGTATTATTTCCATGTTAAACACTTATTGTTTAAAAACAAAGGACCGAAACTAAGCCTTGAGAACGTGACGCACACCTCAAATCATCTCGTGCAGGTGGCGACCTCTGCTAACAAATTTGTACACCACTGTAGCCGCTCCTGACTAACACTAATGGAAGTTACAGAGACACGCTCCTAGTTGTTTTCTTTAAGCTCCTGGTTACGGTGACATCACTTCCAGTTGGTGTTGTAGCATCAACCTGGCCATAGCAGGTTTTGTGGAACAATAGCCAGGACGAAATGGACGACTCCTGATTTATATATATTTATGTATATTATTAAGAACTTTACACCATTAACCTTCTGGGTACTAGGGTTTAATTTCTTAACTCAAACAGTCAAAACGTATAAAATGTAGAGCCGATCACCAGAAGACTAATTCGGAAAATTTGCCACCATAGATCAACATAAAAGTCTGACAATAAACCTTACCCCAAAAGCCTTCCGTTCTGTCCTGGCTATAGTCCACAAAACGTACGGTAGTCAGGAGAAGCCAAAAGCCATGAAGAGAAAAGTGCAGTCTTCTTATACAACACCAACCATAAGTGATGTCACCACAACTGGCATTTAATGTGTGCATCCGTGACAAACGTTGGTTTTTAAAAATATCGCAGGGTACCTTTTCCCACTAACCGTGTGACAATGAACACTAAGCAATAGGTTCAATAACGAAAGATCCGCACAACTCTACGGCTAGGCAGCAAATGATCAGCTTTTATGCAGAATTGTTTATGGATAAGCATCTATTGGCCCTAGACACACATGCTTGGTAACTGGAACAAGTTGATTTGTACACACCTACCCAGGCTCGGAATGGCCATACTGCCATTGTGCCATGGAACAGGCGTCCTGTAGTTGCCACACTTTTGGCGCCCCTCTGGTAGCCTGTCTTTTACCCCTCCCCGGAAAAAAAATTAATGCTTTTCTGCTGGTGAACTGTCCTTTCAAGCAAAAATCCCATCTCTATATTTTCCCCTTCTTTTACTTGCATTTTCAAAGCCTTTGCTAAACTCTCCCCCCACCTTCTCCAAAATAAAAAAGACCCCCGCCACCCAAGAAAGGTTTTAGCTGAAAAGTGAAGTATTCAGAAAAAAGAGAAAAATAGTGAATAAAGTGAGCTTGTGAAAGCCCACTTTCAGATTATTTAGAATTTTGCCAACTTGGTGGGCGGGGGTGGGGGGGGGGGCACATTGGACAGTACTACAATTTAAACCCCTATCAGCTCGGTGCGTAAAAAAATAATTCATGAATTGCATGCATTACCAGTTGGCTGAAACACGTAACGCATCATTCCTTTGTACCCTTCACCCCTACTGGTTCAATTCGACAAGTCCTTTTCTCTTACAAACTATTAGAGATGGGTCAGATCCAAGCCGGACATGATTAAATGTGCAGTGTGCGTATCGAATCGATGAACTGAATTTTCACGTGAAACTGATACCCTCGGACCTCCTGCCCATGAAAATCAAGTCAAGGAAACTAACCTAACTTGTAATATAAAAAATATAACGAAAAAAGTAAAATCCAGAAACCACGCACTCACGTTAGCAGTGTCTTCCGATTAATCATGTCTGGCACCGTCTCCCGTTCCTTTCTTAACTAATGACTTGACAGTAGCGAATAGCAACAAGTATTTACTAATACAGATCAATCTCTCACGAAACAAAAAAAAACAAAAAAAAAAAAAAACAAGGTAACAATCAAATGCCTATATTCTTCAACAATTTCAAAACCACGTGCTTTAACCTTCCATTTTTGGGATTGCGATTCGCGAGCGAGGCGGATGCTTGAGTGTAAGCAAGTTAGTTACTAAACTTAAGCAGCGCCATGTCATCTCGCTCGAAACGATCACTGGGGATTTTGTTCAAAAACAAATGTTAAACTACAAGAAACGAAATGTAAGGTAATAATTAGTTCAACTTACCGAATTCTTTTCTAAGTTTTATTTGTGGTCGGAGCTTCAAGCTTCGCGCTGATCATCAAGTTCCCTACAACCGGAAATTGTGCAGCTTACCAGGCGCAGTAGGAAAAACCGGTCTTCTGTCACGTCATGGTATTTGGTACCGGCGAGATTTTGGTACCGTGATATACCGTGAGAACCGGTATACCGCCCAACACTATATTAAGTTCCGTTATTCTCAAAGTAATGGTATCAAAAAGAGTATCGTGATACCAATAATTGGAATAATAAAGTATCGTTATTGCACACCCCTGGATCTCAGGCCACGTCAGCACAGGTTTTATATGAGAAATCAAAAGGAACAACCTGGCAAAAATAGCAGTTACACATAAAAAATGATATGTACATTGAGGCATGAAAATATAAACTTATCATTTTTACTAAATAATTTTACTGACACTACGGTAGTTGGTACATCATCTACGGATGGCAAAAAATCCATCTAACTTGCCAAGGTAACTGCAGGTGGCTTCCATTACCCGGATTTCAGAAAAGCCGCTCGCGATCTATTTCAAAGGTGACAACCCATCCAACCAGTCGGTGCACCGGTAGGCATTTAACCACTGGTGGCTGCTGCAAGAATTTTTTTTGCGATGTACGTTGCATGTCGCACCATTTTCTCACACCAGTGTTGGTGGTTTTGCGACGTTTTTTGCCTGATGAATCGTAATCGAACATTTTCTATTTCACTCACCTTAAGTGTGATACCAACACCATCATAAATTACATACGTACCCTTTGATTCACGTTTTGGCGTGGATATTGCTATGGGGTATTCATCGAAATGTTTTAATTCCTGTAGCCGTGTTTTAAGCGCAAGTGGAGTTTTCATGACAGCATGACCGCTGTCCGATGAAGGGCGATATTCGATCCTTGATTCACCGGGACTGGCAACTGCAAAAGCAGTAGCAGTAGATATAAGAGTGCTTGTTCGAGGGAGTGGACGCGGACCTCTTGGAGATTTTTTAGCTTCTGCCTTTTCGGACTCCATATCCATGCTGCTTTCAGCAACAAGCTGGAAAAAAACTACAGATTAAAAGGATAATGGATGCATGCAACCCTCCCCAATATCATTCCCCATTCATCATTTGGCATGGAAAGTCAACAGTTGGTTCCTTGAACTTAACCCTATTCAACAAAAAGGTTAGAGAATGACAGTCGAATAGATATTTTTCGGGAACCGTAAAGCTAGAGAAGAACGTGTTGTGACGTTATATGCTCAGGTTTACAAGAGCTATATCAGGGTGGCGTTCAAAAACTCACGAAATTCCCTGATTTTTCAAGGTTTTCCAGATCAATACTACCACTTTTCCCCGATTGTTTTTGGTCGAAAGAAGGTGCAGAACGAGCCCCAAAGCAGAATTTTCTGCCACTGTCTGCGACACCAATTGTCAGGGAAAAATTGTCTGCAGCTAATCCGTTTTTTCATATGGCTACGTCCATATTTATCGGTTTTTACTGAATAACTTTTCAGTGCTTTATTCTATTGATCTGGCTCTTCCATCAACGGACAGGTCTCGTCGAGACGATTAAAATGGTGTATTGGAATGTCCAAATCGGTCAAAAATTGGCGAAATGGCAGAAATTTGGTCAAAACGGCATGTTTTGTCTGCGACTGTGTTTGTGTGCGACTGTGTATGATCTGCGACATAGTCGCAAGTCGCACCCCTTTCTGCCTTCGGGAGAACGAGACTACAAATTTTTTTTCACATTTCACTCAAATCTCAATAACTATATCGCATTGCTTTGCTAAATCAAAAATTGAACTTCTCTAACTGGTAGCCTATTGGCAAAGAGCAGGAAAAGGCCACAATCTGAACAAAACTCACTAAACACGTTACGTCTCACATTACTTAGGCTTAAGTAATTTTAGCTTTATCAGAAATGAAACAAAAAGGAAATTAAGTTTTAACTGAAATAAATTGAAGGTTTTAGAAGCAAAAAATTAAATCCGAATCACCTATTCTTTACGAGTGAAAGATTTTCTGGAAAATGTTCAATTCCCTAATTTTCGGTAAATATTTTTCAAATTCCCCGATTATTCCCTGAATTTTCCAGACTTGATAAATTTCCTGAAAATTTTCCCGGTTTTCCAGGTAGAACGCCACCCTGTATATATATATTATAAATTTTTTGCAACAATAATACGGAG
>JAHWFP010185029.1:91499-104727 GCA_023313725.1 Lithobius niger | reverse complement strand
GTACAATTTCGTAAATGCTGAAATTAGAAAAACCATGCATCATGCAAGATGTATTTGGTGCGGCAAGTAGAAATTTTGAAATTGAGCGCCCTTCGTAAGGTCTACCGGCAAAGTAGCGACTGCTACCTAACTGACATTCTAGAGGTATGGATGCGTGGATTGTGTCTTTTTTTTTATTGGCTGGCTACCTTGTTTTAAGCTTTGCTGTATTGTTTCTGTACAATACCATCAATCAGGATAATCCCCAAAATTAGCCCGTATTGTATTATCACCGCACCACCAAGAAGAATACGAAATAATTAAGCCCCAAGAGGCACCGTGAACCTTGTCAGGAACACCCAGGGGTCCCAGACTAATGTCACCAAGCACAGCCAAAGGCTCGGCTAGTAACCAAGTGAATCCCAGACCAACTACAAAGTACAAATGGTACAATGGGACATCAAGCTTAGCAAGTCGAGGTCATCCCCATTTGAGCGAGCATGCGTAGTTGCGTACGCCCCTTGTGAACAACTGCTAGGCTTACGGCCTCAGGCATAAAGGGGTTTACCACGCAACAGACGAAAGAGTAGCCTGGATAATAAGAGTCTTGGGCTGTTGCCTAGGAACAGAGAAAACTGGTAACCGGTGTTTAGAATTACTTTGCGTGTTAACGACATTGTTCAGAAAAACGTACACTACGCCACACCAATCAACAGCAAACTTGCCCACTTAAATTTGTGGTGGATAAAGATGGTGTCCTACCTTCAACAGAAACTTCAGTATTAAACAGAACGTCAGTTATGTAGCATCAACGTTCGCCTGCTTTTGAATTTGCCGATCAGTATTGGCACCAATAATCTTTACGGTGCATTTCTCCAAACTCTGACCTCTATTGCCATCCAAGTTTCTTAGCAAGGTTAGGCCTTACTAGCCGATCAAGGTTGGGGTATGCTGGGGGTTCAATGTTCGTATGGGAGATACCTTGCTTTTGTAATTGCCCTCACACAATTTCAAAGGCAAGGTATCCCCCCTCATGAACAATTTGCCAACATTGATCGGCTGGTGAGGCCTGAACTCGGATGGCAATGGAGGTCAGAGTTTGAACGCGCTGTAAAGCTCGGTGGTGCCAATGCTGATGCGGAAATTCAGGAGACCAACCTTGATACTTTGTAACTGATGTTTCGTTTAGTATTGAAGTTTCTGATGAAGGTTGACGTTGTCTTTTTCCACCAAATATTTAAGTGGATAAGTTTCCTGTTCATTGTTGTGGTGTAGTGCAAGTTTTTCTGAACAATTGCCTAGGAACCTAAATGCAAGTTTACAATTTGAAACGTCTACTGTGTAACTTAAGAAATGTGTAGAAGCAAATGTTGAAGTAGTACCCCTCTTTGGATATACGCTGTGTTATTTGTTTTGTTTTGGAGGTACCAAATTGTCTCGCAACCCAGACTAGTTTTGGGGGCTTAGTGTCGGCTTTGGATGCTCGGGATTATGGGGATCTCCAAGGAGGCCCCCACTACAGGAGGCCTCTGTGTAAAAACAAAAATTAAAACAATCTTAAATGAATTCTTAAGGTTGCATTCAAAGTTGCAGGAAAACCCCGCAAATTAACGCAGATTTTCTAAAAATATGCTAACTCCCCAGACCCTATTGGGATGGCTAACGGTGCTTCCCCAGGGGGGGGGGCCCCCCCCCCGGCTAAAGTCTAGAATAGACCCATACCCGATATCCTTCTGAAATTGATTCCAAATGGCTCCAGCACCTTCATACATCCAGGAACAGTCTGTTTTATAGCGCGGAAATGTGTTAAAACGACTTAAATCGGTCAATTTGTCGCTCCACAATCCGTACATTTATACGGTGTTTGCGTTCGCTCGCTGGGCCTTGCGGAGCAGGGAAGCTTATATATTTTTTTCGTAAACAGTTAAGATAAGCGGGTAGTTATTGTCAGTTGCGTGTGGTTTTGTTGTTATTGTCGGTTAGGTTAGGCAGGTACCTGCTTCTGTTTGGCGTTTCACTTGTAATGTACTGTTTGGGGTTTGGCGTTTCACTTGTGGTGCTTCACTGTGCGGCGTTGTCTGCCTCGAGCCTGCCGCGGCTTGGGACCAGTTAAACATGGTTTTAACACGTTTCCGCGGCTTGGGATTAGTTTGTAGTGCCTTTCCAGCCAATTTACGGCAAGTTTTTTTTCTCTTAAAATTTAGGCCATATGCGTTAAGTAGACTTGTGCCCATCCCCCCTCCACGAGACGGGCCCCGAATACCCATGCAGTACATTCCCAGGTATGGCCAATACCTCCCAATGCAACCCTGGTGGCTCAAGTTGGTTTGGAGGGATTATGTTAAAAGCCGATCTTTAATTCAATGGTTGCGTCGTTGAGGTATGGGTGGACTCCGATGGAGGTGACGTCAAAGGGGTTAAATAATTTAACCACGAAAAACCTAACCGTGGTCACCACAGATACTAACGCTGGACAAAGAGGTGTCCTTATAGCGAGATTTATTCGGAACAAGCAACAACCTTCGTAGCTTGATAAAGATTCGATGAAAAATTACCAGTTTCCTATGTCTCATCTTTATCTCCGCGTACCGCTCAGGTTAAAAGACAAACCTAGTTCACTTACCAGAGTTTTTCCTCAGTAAACTCAAACTTCCTGAAGACTTTCGATATAACGTACTTACAGCTCAAAACAAAAATAAAACACGTTTCGTTATGCCGAGGTTTCCATGATTTTTTGATGAGCACCTGCCGCGAGGAGCACGCCCCAACAAAACGTCGTAATCTGTGAGCAATAAAACTCAAATTTCTCTTTTACCTGTTTGCACTCATTAAGTGGAGTTGCCATCAGTCTTCGACAATGATTATCGTTCGTCAGACAAGTAATACAGCTTCGAAAATACTTCCAATACACGGCGTCAACATGATGTTTTAATTTCGCACCGCCATCATTTGAACCATTTGAACGACGACCAATCATGTGCGCCGCCGTTCTGCAATAATCGTGAAGCGGCAGTCAAGCAAACTATTTTAAAGGGAGTCAAGGCCAACAGAGAAAGAAGCTACGGGAGTTCCCGCTCGTATAGCAGCGATGGGATAAATTCTCCGTTACGTATCTCATGGGCAAAAAATGGGCTGGCTGACCGACTGCATACATCACGTGCTACTCGCGTGGAAAAAAGTTTTCATGTTTCATTAGTTCCTGCTGTTACTTATTAGTGTAGGAATTAGTTATTGTAAAATAATCATAAGAAAATGACAATGCATTTTCACTAAATAAACAAATAAACGGACGAACTTATTGAACACTTTCCTAAACCCACCTAGCAGTTCAGCGACCCGAATACACAAAAGCCGAGGTAATTGCTCAAAGCTTTCACCGAAAGTGACGTCACGCGTCAATAGTGAGCACTGCCCTAAACCTTTGCCTAACTCAGAAAAGTTGCTGTTAAGGTTGTTCAGATGGTGAAGGCAAAAGGTGAAGGTGGGTAGGGAACAGTGGAATGATGAGATTCTTGGGCAGATGGAATTGGAGGAGGAGCGGTTCAGCAGGGGAGGTATAGGGTGACTATTGTTGGGGATTTCACTGCTCGGTTGGCGGAGTTGTGGGGGTGGGGGGATATTAATAACAGAAATTCTCCTGGAATTGACTAACTTCAGGAGCATGAAAGGATGGCCTTCACCTGGAGTAGGGAAGAATTCTAGGTCGGAACTGGACTGTGTGCTTTGGGTTAATAAGGGCGGTGGTCGGGAGAGGGTATGGGACGTGGGCGTGGACTCGGACCACTTTTTGGTTCGGGCGGAACGAAGAGGGGGGAAGAGACAAAAATGAGGCAGAGAGGGAACGGGGGAGAGGGATGAGATGTAACCAAAGGCTTCCAGAGCTGCTGGAAAAGAGTGGTCAGGAAAGCAACGAGGTCTGTGCGGATATGGGGAAGGGTACGCGAATTGGGAGGCGGGAATGCTTAATGTCGCTGGCAAACACCTTTGGAGGAGGGGATAGGGGAGGGAGAAGCAAAGGGTGGTGGGACAGGGAAGAGCGGATGTGATTCGTAGACGCAAAAGCAAATTATGGACACACAATTATGTTGTTGTCTGGTTTTATATACTTTTGGTAGACGTAAGAAAGCATTTAGGCTATGGAGGCGAGGAGTGGGTAGAGAGAGTGATGGAGTGAGCATGGAGAGGCAGAAAGAGTTTTTTGCTTGTAAGAATGAGACAAGTGAGGTAGAGGATCACTAAATTAAAGTTTAATTAAAGGTTGGCCAAGGAGTTGGCGAAGGGGGGAAGGGAAGCCGGGATGAGACTTTGGAGAATTGTTAAGGATATAGTCCTTGGGCCACTCTCCGTATAAAGCCTTGAAACAAAATTTTGTGGAAAAAATTTTGTACCACGAGATATTTTAACCTGTGTTAATACATGATATAGGGAGCTTGTTGTACAGACAAGCTCCTACAGCAGCTTGTTGTACGGTAACAGTGGCACATGCTAAATTGTTGTACTTCAACTAATAAAATATTGCCTGTAATAAGTTGTTGCACACAAGACAAGAAGTCCATTCAGTAGAAAAAGTTAGTAAATAAAGATGCGATCAAAATAAATGAAATATTACCGTGAGAAGGCGTAAATAAACACCCGTCGTAGCATCCGGGGACTGCAGTGAAGCCCAGCGCGCATCCGTCTAGACGCCACACACTGGGCTTCACTGCGGTCCTCGTTGGCACGACAGTTTACAAAGATGTAGTCGTATCTGTTGTTGTTTGGACCTTAATGTCAGCATGCCCGAGCAGGAGTTGAACCGGAAATATACAGAACAGAGAATCCGAGCAGTTTGACTACAGTGACATGTCCTCTCATCGTGATCGTGGCACTGTGCTCATATGTTGTAGACAAGCGACTACACCATCATTCTTCAAATTTTTAATTTCCACTGGGGGTGTACTGCTGACATGTAAATCCAAAGGACAACATCTGCCTTCCAACATTTTTTACGTTACTTTTAAAGTCGCACTCAGCTTTCTATCGACAGCGGCAATTGCTCCAAATGAGATAGTAAAGAAAGATAGTGCTGGATTTCAATGTCTCTATTAATCTTTAGGGGGTCTCAAAATAGTCAAATCGAAATGAGCAAGTTCAAAAATCGATTTCTACTTTACAAAAATGGTTTCATTCTGTTTCAGTATCTGTATGTTGATATTGTAAATTTAGCCGGTGCGTTTAGTTTCAAATGCATGTGGAGAGAGGAAGTCACGTGGAAACCAAAGACCAGAGGACGTTCTTTGCCGTGCACAGGCAGCATTCAGCAAAAAAATGTTCCGTGGCTTTTAAATGTTGTTATTCTAGCTTACTTTATAAAACAATTAGCAAGTAAACTGTAAAACTGAAACCGATATTAAAAAGACACTCAGACTTTAAATCTCACTTTATGTATAGTTGCTAAAATTAGCAACTATAGTTCAGTCTTTCAACTCTTTGTTACAAGTGTAGGTTACAATCAACGGAAAGCGCTTTGCATTGGAAAACGTGGGTTAAAAAAGAAGAACTTTAATTTTAGGACCCTTCGTACAAATAGTTAGGTACAATAGTTCGTACAAAAATGTGCTAGGTGCAAGGTAAAGAGGATAGTTTCAATTAAATAATTTTTTGTAAGAAAGTAAAATGACTATAGGTATGGCAAGGAGTAAGTCCATTGATAATTCATTAACATGGCCTAAAAAGCTAAACTTTAAGCATAATGTATTTACGGAAATAGCTTAGCTATAGGCTGTATTGTAACCGTTTTAATTCACAACATTATATGACTTACACAAAGTAACCCCACTGGGAACAAACAACGGTAACTCCCCAGATTTTGTTGGGGAAGAAGGAGGGGGTGAGTTAAAGAAAATTAGAATTCAGAGTGCTGTTCGAGAAATTCAGCTAACAGGGCTGAAGAGGGAGTGTTATAGGCCATCGGGGCTCTCGCTGTAAACTTATGTGCAGCAGCTTTAGTGCCTTTAAAATAGTTTAAATGATTGTTTACTTTTGCCAGACTTTACGCTTAACTTCGGATCTGGGGAGGGTGGGAGGACGATATCTCTTCCCCCCCCCCCCAAAAAAAAAAGGAAAAAAACAGTAAGGGTTCGCCACTGGGAACAAATCGTCTAACTTCAAGGCCAATGGAGTTTATTACCTAGGGACCGTTTTTAACGTTTACTTTAATTGGACAGGGCAAATCGTTAGGCTACATTGCTACAATTTGTACACAATCGCAGCCAACAAATTACAAGAATAAATAATTAATTAAGGAAATGTGTCTGCACATGGATTCGTGAAAATTTACTAGTTATTCCTCGCAGCCCTTTTAGACACGTTTCATTTATTTTTATTTATTTTACAGCTGTTTTTTTCTTGTCAATATTCCCTTTAATAATCACAATATACAAGGCACACTACACCAACAGTGCACTCATGCTTAAACAATAAAACGGGGAAAAAATTAAACGAAACGTCAAAAACATAAGCGGCATGGAGTCTCGGCATGAGCGCAGCCATCTGTTGGCGCAGCTATCTTGCCTGACCTTGAGGAGTGATTCGCACTTGCTTGTGCTCTTCGCGATCGCTGATTGGCTAATAGGCCTAGGTTTACACGCGTTGAGTTCATGCGCAATTCGTAAAAGAGTTCCACCGTATTTCTATCGCTATTCGTACACAAACAACTTCTATTTCCAGATAATTAGATTTGTGTAGTCAGCCAATATAGCTTTACAAACTAAGCCAAAGATCTGGTGGTACACAATTTCCTCTACACACTGAAACGATAGGGCTCTGTGGCCCAAGGACTAATAGTGTTCGCGGCCTATCTTGAGTTCGCCTCAGAACGAACATAGACAATCGATTGTACGCTTTTGGTAGCAGAGTGCCTTGTTGGTATCCAAGATGATTACAAAAACAGTAGCAGCCGTCGATTAAAGCCGCCCCCTCCAGGAAGAAGTAGCCTCTCAAAAAATGCTGCAGGACTCAAGATACGCCGCGCACACAATAATTACATGCTCTCTGATGTATAATTAAAAAAAATCTAAGAACAATGTCTAATTACAAAATTCGGGGTGGTGCAGATGTGTTTTCATTCAACAGTCTCCTAAAAGTATGGAGTGACGAGGCTGAGGCAATTTTTTTTAGGAAGAGAGTTCCAAATGGGGGCAATTCGTAAAGAGAAAACATATTTTCTACAGTTTAGGTTAAACTTAGGAATAATTAGTTTTAATTTATGTCCCCTAGTTCGTGTGTCAGTGTTTATTTCAAAGAGAGGAAGGACAAGAGGTAGCATATTATGTAGGGTATTCTAAGTGATAATTAAATCAGCCTTAAGTCTACGCAATTCGAGTGAATCCAGTCGTAAAAGTTGCAAACGTTGTTCATAGGTTTTACTTTACAATAATGGCGTAGTGATTTAGTAAAACGTCTCTGAGCTGACTCAATATGGTCGATATCTTTTAATAGGCTTGGTGACCACACCTGGCCTGCATACTCTAGGAGAGGGCGAAAAGATCTACGATGGGCCAACGTACCGTTCCAGTGTGTAGAGAATTTAAGGTCTGGCTGGAACTAAATTCCGAGGTTTTTGATACTTGTAGTAGTTTTCATGCTTTTCACGCCAATGGTGTAATCATGACGATTACATATTTTTCCCACGCAGAAACTCAAAACATTTCTCATTTGACAGTGGCAGCTGCCATTTTTCTGCCCAGGATTCCATATTATTTATTTCACCTTGGAGCAGTTTACAATCATAATAATGGACGAGTACAACTTTAGATGGTCAGCAAATTGCTCATGATTCACCGTGTTATTATTACAAGTGACGTCATTCAAGTACAGGATGAACAGTATAGGGCCAAGAACTGATCCCTGCGAGACACCACTAATTACTTTTGTTTCGTCGGATAAAACAGAATCGATTACCACTCTTTGCGAACGACCACCAGTGAAGGATTTTATCCCTCCCAGTAATTCCCCTTCAAATCTGTAAAATTTAAGTTTATGTAACAATTTCGCATGGATCACAGATTCAAAGGCTTTTTTTTTTTTTAAATCAAACAGAGTAATATCAGTGTTGATACGCAGATCCCGTGCTACAGTCCGGGATCAAGTGCCATTAGTAGTTGGTGAACTTTAGAAAGGCCCTCCCGAAACCCAAATTGATAATTATTTAAAATATTAAACCGGTTAATATGATGCATCATTGACCTAAGAATGATGCATCATTCCATTACTTTACGTGGCACGAAGGTCAGTGATATTCGCCGATAGCTTTTTAGGTGTACTGGGCTGCCCTTTTTGAAAATCGGTTCACCAGTTAAATAGTAAAAGACCGGTAGAAAACGATAGAGAGAAAATCTATATAACTAAGATCGTAATATTTGTTTGTGTGTGTGTCGAGATTACCGATATTCCCACTCTTAATTTTTATTTCTTTTGTTTGTGCGTCCGCAGTGGGAATCTAGATAATCTTATTTCTTTTGTTTGTTTGTATCTCTGTCAGACGGAATTGTCTGTATAAGTCATGATTCGAACTGTGTTTTCAACAAAGAGGCACAGTACTGATGACGCCACAATATTTTCATGCAAGCGGGATCTATAGTGTTCGTGGCCTATCTCGAGTTCGCCTCAGAACGAACATAGACAATCGATGTACGCTTTTGGTAGCAGAGTGCCTTGATGGTATCCAAGATGATTACAAAAACAGTGGCGGCCGTCGATTAAAGCCGCCCCCTCCAGGAAGACGTAGCCGCTCAAAAAATACTGCAGGACTCAAGATACGCCGCGCAAACAATAGGATTCTTTGTCTCTTAACCTTTGATCCAACTATATCTAATGAAAGCTTGGACGACTACTAATGGGAAATCACAGCATTTTATGCAAATGTGAAATCACAAGAATGCTCTATATAGCAGCGACACGACGTAATATTATTGAATATAACTCAATGTGGAGCCTTAATGGGTTAGCTGCAAGGGGCACTGCAGAGAGAAACAGAAGGGCGTCATACTGAAGGGCGTCATACTGAAGAGGGTTGCTGTGAAGAGTGATTTCTTATGACCTAAAACGCGCGATTTTTGTTGTTGGAGAAAACAACGTTATTTTAAGCCTAAGAAATCCGCTCTTCCGTGGTTTTCCCCTCCATTTTTATGTAGTGCACCTTGTAGTTATGCCCTCCAAAACCCATACTGGTGCCAATATGGCGGCAAATGTCACTGCTCTATAAAACAGGAAATATACTGAGGGCTGCCCTAGTTATTTCGAAGAAGATTGCAATTTGGCTGCAAATTAGTTTGCCAAAAAATGCAGAAAAGCCCTCTGGTCCAATTGCATGACTTGGTTTAAGAAGTCCCAAGATTATAGTAATAATATCCCCAAGTGTAAAAGTAGAGGCTGGTATCACAGTCACCATTCGATTTCCATCTCCAGCAAATTCTTTGCTCCTGGCTTCGTGGGAACAAATACTCCACCTCCTTGACCTCGGTTGCGTGAGGGTAAGTGTTTAGAAACTTAGCGGTTTTGTGCTAAAAAAATTCGAATAGGGCACGCACAGTGGCAGCCAGGGGAAGTGTTTTCATACCCGGTGAAAGTATGGCATGTGGGCTTAATAAACTTTGCGTGAACAAACTATGACGTCATGATGAAACGTCATGAGGGTCAAAAAAATGTAACATTATTTTTTTTCCAGTTTTTTCGCGTGTTTGAGGGTTATAAAATCAAGTTATACAGCAACAAAAATAAGGCTAACGGCTACGCAATTTAATTATCTTACATTTGGTCCTACTCCCATCTTTGTAGGTGCCTTGGTTCAAGAGGAGCAGAGGTACACGCACACACACACACACACGCACATCATACGTTTTTAATGATTTTAGATAAGCCTACAGCGTCATTTTAAATTAAATTTTTTTTATATAAATATTTCTTTCACTCGAACGAAACTAACCGTAATTTGAACGCGCGGCCAATTCTAGAAAACAAGGATTGGGACATACCAACCTAATGCTCACAAATACATGCACATCACAAAATACACACATACCATCTCACACGAAACAGTATTAAAACATAAACCCACAAGCAAAAGAAATCCCCAAAATAAAAACGGCTATTTATTTTTTATTTGTGAACCTTCACAGCTGTGATTTCCACAGGGATACGAGCTCTAATGCGTTTATTTATTTTTTTGTGAATGGCGAAGCCTTTTTATTTTTACTTAGATTGTAAGCTTTGTGGAAGATATTGCCGAGACCTTTTTGGCCTGAAGGCTGAAGTTTGCTGCCTGGAGCATCCATCCCGTGGCAGTTTCCGTAGCTGAAAATATCAGTTTTCTTGTAATTACTTCCGGGGATTAACCTATCTTTAATGCATGGGCTAAATAATTGGTATTTAATAATATCTGCTCCCCAACGTAATTTAGTGTTGTTGCCCGGGCGCTTCCTATTCGACTGCATACAACCTCTAGTGCAATCAGTTTCGTAACACGAATAGGGAGGACTAGGAGATAGGCCTAAATCAGTGATGAACGTTATTGCAAGGGCGGAAACGGAAATGGTGGGAAATGAGAAACGGGACAACAACTGGAGTGCGAGAGAAAACTAACACCTGAAACGTACTTGAGGATACAAGGAAGCCTCAATTTGTCTCCGTTTACTTATTTTCTGGTCACTGGAAAACCAGAATCGGATTGAGATCTGGTTGTTAAAGACCTACGTTTCATTACATTTGCCACATCCAGAGGGACAACAGCATTTGAAGCATTCATATGTGAAAACACATTTTGTGTTTTCGTTAGACCTGTTTTGGAGTACGCATTCCGAGTTTGGTCTCCCCATTTGGCTAAAGACATTGATCATGTCGAGTCTGTACAGCGTTCATTTACCAAACGGTTGCCGGCCCTTTACCACTTGAGTTACAGTGAACGCCTGGAGGTGTTAGGGGGATATGATGTAAACTATGTAACTATCAGTTTTTTTCTCTCCATGGTAGCGGAATCACCAGAGAACATCCACATAAACTGTGGCGCTCCCGTTTTCACGTGATTGCAGAAAGTTCTTTTGCCCGTTCCGCGTGGTCAATGCTTGGAATAATTTACCGGCAGAGGTTCTTATGGCACCATCCCCTGCTATCTTCAAAAATAAACTAGCCAACTGGAAACCAATTTTGACGTGATAGGCTACAGATGTACCTATACCACACGCCATGGCTGTTTGCTGTGACGTTCATATCACGTGACTGGGCTAGTCCAATCAGACGGCCAAACAGCCGTTGTTCTCGTTCGTCATTGGCTAACTCATGGTGACGTCACGGCAAACAGCCATTGCGCATGGTTTAGATGTTTTACAAAGTTCATTTTATGGCATGGTATCAGTGACTTACTCGGCTCTTCCATGGCCAGTTGCGTTTTGTCGGCAACACATCACATATTATTATTATTATAGCCTACGTGTGTCGTGAATGTGACAAATCGTGTCACACAGGAAAATCACACCATGAAAGAATAGCGTTTGGGGACGAACATTTTTAGAAACTAGACATGAGGCCGTGAGTCATTTCGGAGCTACACTTTTAAACAATGAAAACCGAAAACGTAGGGTTACAGTATGAAAATGTTACAGTGCAGCAACATGTAACAATGGTTCAATAAAGAGGCGAGGCGCACAATACCACAAAAGAGCTCATTCGAACACAAGATGCAACAATGCTTGGGCATGGGCAAAGTAACGTTGTCGTTGTATCTTGTTTGCGTCGGGCAGATGACTGGGCGCGGTTAACGCTCGCCAAAACCATTTGACCCTTTTTCTGAGATAGCATTGTCGGTCTTCCACCTCGGAAATAAATCGGTCAACTCATAGTTGAGAACCAACATACTGTACGTTCTACGCCGCACGTGCCTTGGCGTGTGCGGTCGACCGGTCTGCTTTGTTCCATAGAGTAAGGAAATAACATATATCTGACGTTGTAATCAGTTAGCTTAGTTTAGATTAAGTAGGTTAGGTCAGGGAAACGAATTTCCGTTTACGTTCGGACAGAAACGTGCAAGAAATAGCCGACTATTTGCGTGTTGTTTTTCGCTTGATCATGTATGGACATGCAAAGTCCGGTTTATGGAAGATTTGATCTGCGCCTATAAGCGCTTCTTATTTCGAGCCCTGCCCGTATCTCCCCATCTCTGAGGAAAACGTAAGAAGATTTTTTGTGTGTGTGCAATGTCGCAGTAGCAATCATAAGCACGAAAAAAGACGTTGCTTTACACAGCGTGTATCAACGGCGAAACGAAAGACTTATTAATTCCAATACCCAATGGCAATCTGGCATTGCAACTGACATCGAAGTGTCAGCATTGATTACTCCAGAGGAGACGAATCGGCGAAATTGGAGCCAAATTATCTTTTCTTTTCGCTCTTTTCTTTCATCTTCGGTACGTGCACCGGGTTTTCACGGAGCTGCGAATTTTGCGCTTCCAGGCAGAATTAATGAATAAGCAGCGGCCTTTCAAAGCCTCTAATCATGTCGACTAGCTGTCGCCAGGTGATTGGTGCTCGGCTCTCAAATTTATCCAAACCGATACAAACGCATCGCACTTTTAGAACTGTTGCCGCTTCTGCATAAGTTCTACTTTTCAATGCTTGTCTTTTAGTCAACTATCTTATTTTTTTGACGCTTGGTTTAGTTTATTTTAAGTAGGTGAGACCGAATCTAGTTGGCACACTGTTGATAACTCCAGCAATTGTCAACAGATGGTATTAGTGGTCCTCTCACATTCAGTGGCATCTCCGTGGTATCTCGGTGGTCCTCTCACATGTCCATCAATAAATGCAAGCGCCATCAAAGTTTCATTCCATTCCAATCAGCATAGAGTGAAAAGGAACGATTGTTGTGCTTTGACGTTTGGTTAGCAAACATTTACATTGTTACAAATTGCGTTTCATTTCACAGTGAATATTTATACGACGCGCCATGGCTGTTTGCTGTGACGTGCACATCACGTGAATGGGCTAGTCCAATCAGATGGCAAAACAGCCGTTGTTCTCGTTCGTCATTGGCTAACTCATGGTGACGTCACGGCAAGCAGTTGCGCATGGTATTGTCTCCTTCACCGTTTGGGCCCAAGAAAGTGTACAACCTGCGGCCGAAATTTCAGATAGTTTGAAGTTAATGAGTTCGCTCTGACGTAGTGGGGCTTAGGGACTGGTCATTATTTATCTCACGGTGGGGGGGGGGGGGGGAG